>OU452220.1:9297449-9492740 GCA_911728455.2 Marthasterias glacialis | reverse complement strand
GTGTTGAAATTATGGTCTCAAAAGGTCTTAACACGAAACCCCAAGATCATTGCTCTAAGACCGAGACCGAGTCCCAAGACCTACAACAATGGTCAGTGGCATACACATTCATATCAAAGCATTTCTTCAAGTCAGGATTTGTAAAGATATAATTATTTGATAGTTACTACAATAATTTAAAAGCTTATAAGTGCCCTTTACAAATCTATCAATATTTTAGAAGTATTTAATGTTTTATGCTGTTTCATTGAATTATACACATCTCATATCTCATACAACCATCAGAGATCCACTCATCAACATGCTTTTCATCTAACGATTATTAGGTGTTCAGGCAGTCCGAACACACAGTAAGATCATAACTAGTAGATGAAACCACTGTTGTGACGTCATTATGACGTCATCAGGTGTTGAATTACATTTAAAAAAAACCACAGTAACAGGTTAAAAAAGACAATTTGTTGTTTTTGATTGGTTCTTTCTGGCTTCCCTAGGTAATGATATGAATATTCATGATGAAAATGACCTTCAGGCATATCTATACACAAATATGAGGTTCTGGCTTCTGAAGCTGCCTGGTTATACCGTTATATTTCATTCAATTTTGTGTTGAACAAAAATATTTATATGCTAAATTATACCAAAGTTTGCAATTACTCTTAAAACTTAGAGAATCAAGCTTTCTTCTAAAAGATTTTTGAAAGGAGAAGCGACAAGTATTTGTTCTCTTCAATGTAAATGTGAACATAACAAAATAGGTTTTGTTGTTACCATGTTCCTCTCAATTATTTTTCCAAGTAAATTCAAGATTTATTTTAATCCTTTGATCGGTTAAGTTTTAATTCTCAAACCGAAATTTATTTTGTAAATAATAATGTATTCAAAATCAGGTTTAGACTTTGAATTCAAATAACTTGCTGAATTTTCATGCTGATTTCTTCAGGGAGTAGTATTGACTCTTCCAGGTATTCCATTGTAATCCTTGTGCGCCTGTCGCATGTCCATATGGGTAGTATTTACCATTCAGATGAGCCCAAAAGCATTCTCTAAACCACCAGCCTCCCTGAAATTCCTGTGCACAGTGACGTGATGATGCATCATTGTCCTGATCCTTTGTTGAGAATGGACGTCCATTATGGTGTGCCATTGAATCGCCAGCTGTACTCTGAGCATCATATAAACCAACATGGAGAGTGTACTTGTCACCTGTCACAGCAAACTCATCATAAGAAGCCCAAGCTGTGTTGGACTGCCAATCCTCCATGTCTATTCTGAGTTGCCATTGTCCTGATCCAGTAAGGTCACGCAGGATATCATTCCCCAACCAGAACTCATTCTGTAGATCACCAAACCCAGATTGGTATTCAGCCCAGGTACGGTAAAAGTCAACAGAGCCATCTTGTCTCCTCTGGAACACGATCCAGCCTCCTCCATCTGTCTCCATATCACAGTAAACCTGTAACCCACAAGTCAGACTTGTAGGAAAGATGGTGTATATACCATTGCTGTGGTAACCAGCTTGATAAAACATCAGACAACTGTTGTACTTTAACTTGTCATCATAGTAGGCACTTCCTTGAATCTCAACAAAGTCATGAGGGCTGTGAGCTCTGCTGGCATTATTCAACTCACAAACATCATTGCTGGTATGGTAGTTGAATGATGCACTCAGTGGATCCATAGAGATGTCTCGCCCTCAGATCACAGCAGAAGATACAGTCTTCCACTGAAACACATGATTCAGTAAGGCTCGGTTCTCAGCCAAGTAGAAATCACCATTAAATCGTTTTGGAGTCTCACTCTGACAGGGTTGTACCATGAAAGTCAAAAACAGGGCTGCGATGACAATTACCATGATGAAGGTGCAGTTTTAGACTTCAGAAGGCATAATACAAACTAAATGATGGTGTGAGCTGCTTTTAACATGTGTAAAAAAACCTATCAGAGTTAGATTTGAGTAAATCTCATCTGTGCCTGCAGTATCTTGACTTCCTTTCATACATGTAGGTTGTTTCTTGACTGAAGTGATGAGGATCAGTGGAGTTTGGTATTTTGAAGTGTTGTACTGTGTAGTGTTGTACATTATACATGTTACCAACTACGCTGTGGCATTCCCAAAGGAAAAGCCATCAATATTAATTGCTTCCAGGCAAATCTGTTACAAAAATGAAGTCCTGCAATGACTTTCTATAAAACCAACGAAATAGCCATAGATGCCATCATTGAATCGTTTTTTTTTTTCAAAAGAGCAATATGCAGTAGCTCTAAAAAGTCTCCTACCCAGCAAAGACAATTAGGCTCCTCATTGCAGTAAGGCTTGATTGTCTAATTAAGTAGAGACTACTACAGAGATGATGGGATCGGAGTTGTACTTTGTCATTTTTAGAGTCAATATTTTATGATAAAACATTAAAGGTAGACTTGGAACATGCTACATGGAAATGCTAAATTTTTTGCCGGTGGA
Organism: Marthasterias glacialis; assembly: GCA_911728455.2. NCBI lineage: Eukaryota > Metazoa > Echinodermata > Asteroidea > Forcipulatida > Asteriidae > Marthasterias > Marthasterias glacialis. Next base: position 9,490,276 of record OU452220.1, on the reverse strand, counting down.
GTTCTGGTGAAATGAATGTAAAGAGGGCAATCAAACATGTAGAATAACTTGCACAGTTTTAGGGAAAGGACTTGAGTAATTGATTAATTCATGTTAGGAAAAGTAAACTAATGCCGGGTTCTAGTTGTCAATAAACGCACTAGTATAAAACAGTAGCAGATTGATCAAAATGGCAGCGTGAAGGTTTGTTTATATCAGTTAAAGTGAAACTGTTTTTTCGTTGTTCTTTGTGTTACTATTTTTTTGGCCATTGATAAAAAACAACAACATACAGACAGCGAAAATAATAAAATCTAAATTTGATGCAAGAAAATTAGCTGTTGAAAGGGCCCTCATGAGGTCAAAATGTGTTGAGTCTGAGTTGGTGTTTTTATTGAAAAGAAACAAAAATGGTTTATGTTTTGCCAGTGCCTTCAAGGATGACAGCAGGCAAAGTAATCAACCAATTCAATCTCTTTTATTTTTCAGTGATATTTTCAAGGTTTCCGTGAGGGCGCCCCAACCTACAAGTGTGATCTCCTCTTTGATGACTATGGTAGGAGTGAAAAGAATCGCAGGGGGCCTGGACCGATCCAGTTCTCCTGTGGCGATGCTGTAAAGGACATTTCAGAGGGATTCTGAAGGTCAAAGGTCACAGAATGATTATACGACACAGAGTAAGGCTGAAAGTTTCTAATTGCAGGTAATGTTGCCCATTAATGTTCATTTGAATCAATCATATCCTAGTGTCTTTTACTGTCTCTTAAATATTCCATGTTGAGTTTGTTTTAAAAAATCCAGTGAATCAAACCGGTTGATCTTTGCTTTTTTCAACATTACAATGGTTTATTGTCTCTCTGTAATTTTATCATTAAAACAATAGAAATACTGAAACAAAATTTAGAACATTGTCACTGTTGAGTTACTGTTGTTGGACTGAATACTGCACTCTATCAAACTGATCATGCTTAGCATGGCTCAGGCCCACCACCATAAATCAGAAACGAAAAGTTTGGATAATGAGTTACCATTAAGTGTTGGACTGAGTACTATTGCTTTTAAATTAATTATGCTTAGCATGGGATCAGGCATACCACCACAATCAGATTCTTACAGTTTGAGTGTTGAGTTATGATGTTGAACTGAGTACCGTATTGCCAAACTGATCATGCTTAGCAACAAACCGCTTTGGTGATGAAACAAACAGCTTTGGTGATGAGTTACCGTACAGTGTTGGACTGAGTACTGCAGTTTTAATCTGATCATGTTTAGCATGGGGTCAGGCTAGTATACAAATATGGACTGCTTCGAGTGGCGTGGTCAAACTAGTCACTCTCAATGATCCCCAGAGCAGCCTATCTTCCAGAGGTGGAGCCGTTCTTCATTGCAGTAATGCTTGATTGTCTAATTAAGCAGGGCCTATTATAGAGATTGTGGGATCGGATCTTTTCTTTGTCATTTTTAGAATCAATATTTTGTCATGAAACACTTAATTAGGTAAACTTGACCTTAATATGAAATGCTGTATTTTTTGCTGTTTTGAAATGAAAATAACAAGGTAAGCAAGCAGGCAGGGGTGTAACTAAGGGTGGGGGATGTGCCCCCTCCCCCCTCCGAACTGATATCAATGCCCCCAGGTGCCTCCCTCAGTTAATTCAACTATAATCCGCTTTGACATAATCCGACACCGAATTGCATACAAATTTGTACACAGGTACGCACTCGCCTGTTTTTCCAACGTTAATACAATGGTTAAGTGTCCAATTATTTCAACCTGGATTACTTTCCACAAATTAGTTATAAGATTGATTGTGCTAAATACTCTAGGAGATGAAGATAAAGACATGAGTTCTTACCAATACCATGCCAACCTGATTCACCCGTTGTATTTGTGCTTGATGGTCTTCATTATTCCAGAAGCAATGCCTCTATTATGCCAACCTGGATTACTTACTTTCCTCATTTTAGTTATGCTTGATGGTTTCCTAGAGTTGAAGATGAAGACTTGCCCATATTTAGTCCAGCCTGTTCTTTATTTACTTATAGTGCTTGATGGTCTTCATTGTAAAAGAAGCAATGTCTCTATTATGTCAACCTGGATTGCTACTTTCTTCATTTTAGTTATGCTTGATGGTCTTCATTGTTTCATAAGCAATGTCTCTATTATGTCTACCTGGATTACTACTTTCCTCATTTTAGTTATGCTTGATGGTCTTCATTGTTTCATAAGCAATGTCTCTATTATGTCTACCTGGATTGCTACTTTCTTCATTTTAGTTATGCTTGATGGTCTTCATTGTTTCATAAGCAATGTCTCTATTATGTCAACCTGGATTACTATTTTCCTCATTTTAGTTATGCTTGATGGTCTTCCTTATTCTAGAAGCATTGCTCCTGTTATGCCAGCGTGGATTACTCACTTTTCTCATTTTAGTTTACTTGATGTTTTTTTTTTTACTAAGAATTGAAGATAAAGACATTCCCATATTATTAATTCAACCTGATTTCTTCATTTTTTTTTATAATGCCTGATGGTCTTCTCTATTTTTGGAGCTGAAAAGAAAGTAGTGACCCCATTGTTGACAACCTGGATTATACGATTGATGCGATATGATGCGATGCAAGGGTGCAAGCTATCCTACACCGACTCCACACATGGTCACCGCCCTGCACTCTGCTCTATCCATCAATATAGGGTCCTGATGCAGGATAGGGAAGAGTGGAGGGTGGCAACCAAGTCAACATTTTTAGCAGTAGCTTAAATCCGTGTTGGTGGAAGATTCTGAAATTGTTGTACATAAGTGTGAACTAACAAATGTATATAATTTCTATAATTAATATAAGGTGGATGCAAGGTATGGCAAAGAGGGTGGTTACTCAAAACAACACATTTTTTTAAAATAAAAATTCCCTCTTTTGCAAGGCTTAGTTATTTGAAATGTTCTATGTCAAAGAAAAAAACACAACAAAAATAAGAAAAGTGTGTGAGTGCGAGCAGGCATCGCAACGTTTTGAGGTCCAATAACTGTGGTTGATGAAGATGCTATCTTGTGAATCTGGTCCTTTCTAGGTCATCTTTTGAGCAGAAGTATAGTTGGAATTGCTTATGTACTTATCTCTTTAATACTAAAGTTTTTCTTTGTTCATTACAAATGGTGGAGTCTCATTCCACGTAAGCACCTCGATCACACCCACACACCCAACTGTTGCGCACAACCGTATGGGGGTCAAATTTTCCACCACAGTTGGTGAAGTTATTGGACATTTTCAAACAACGGCCACTTCAGATTCTGTTAAAGGCATTATTAATCATATATTCCATGGGAGTTTGATGGTCATATTTTAAAAGAATCCACCCGCTGTAATAAAATGAATAGTTGATGTTAGTTTATGACCCTGTCGTGTTATGCCAGTGCAGTGCAAGCACTGCTGCCAATGCGTTGAGTATATACGGCTGTCACTTCTTCACGGGCACCAGCCCACCTTTGCCACATGAGTACCTGGTACTTCAGGTCCTGTGGAGGATGGTGGAAGCTTTTTTTATAATTTTCATTAAACTAATACACCCGCTACCCAAAGTATAAGTACAGGTACTATACGCGGATTGTGCTTGCACTGTGTTGATGGCACACCTAAACTTCCACTGACACATACTGGGTATCCGCCCTCACGCACTAAATCGGTCGTGCGTTATTGCGAAAAAGTTACATGGCACGCGCTGCACATAATTGAGAAGCGACTTAGTAAAGTTGAGTACAGACAACCAAGTTGAGACTCCGCGTGTACAAACTATTTGTAATGTAATATCTGTGGATTTTTTTAAACAATCCATTAAATCCAACCAGTTGATTTTCAACATTACAATGGTTTATTGTCTCTCAGTAATTCACTGTTAAAGCAACATAATTATTATCAAAACAAAATTGAGATTTGTTGGAGTTGTGTTTACCATAATGGTGTTGGACTGAGTACGTTACTGCCAAAATGACTTCAAGGTCAGGCATACCACCATAATCAGAGTTCAACAGCGTTGAATCACCAAAGATGGTCTTGGACTGATTACTGCACTGTCAAACTGATCTAGCTTAGCAAGGTTCAGGACCATCACCATAATCAGAAACAAAAAGGTTGGGTGATGAGTTACCATTTAGTGTTGAACTGTGTACTGCACTCTAGTCTTAAACTGATCATGCTTAGTATTGTTTCAGGCAACCACCATGATCAGAGTCTAACAGTTTGGGTGTTGAGTTATGGTGTTGGTCTGAGTACTACACTGCCAAACTGATCATGCTATCAAGGGGTCAGGCATACCACCATGATCAGAGTCTAACAGTTTGGTGCTGATTTATTGTGTTGGTCTGAGTACTGCACTGCCAAACTGATCATGCTTAGAATGGGGTCAGGCATAACGCCATAATAGGCCTTATTTTTGACTGCAAGAGGGTGGCCTTTGGGGTAGATTTGGGGTCAAACCATAGCAATAGTGTGAACCAGATGCAATTAGACTTCTAATAAAGCAGTTAATATACAACTTTTGAGTTTTGTTTAATTGAGTCTAACAATGTAATATCAGTGTAATATATTTTCTTGGAAAATTTAAAAGATTAATGTTGTGAAATATTTGTGTACTTTCAAAATGGAATTAGTATTGAGCCCTCTTGCTGTCAAAAATAAGGTCTATTCACATAAATCACTTTTGAGATTACAATAAAACAATGAAATGGATTATTTGAAGAAAAATAGCTGACAGTAAAAATCTGAAATTTCTTGCGTAAACATTTCTTAGTTCAATTGAGATAATTCAAATGAACAACTCATTTTTGTTTAACTTGTCCTCCAGACCAGTCTGAATCAAAGCTGCCAGATATTACAATCCTCTCATTCAGTATGTAATTAGTTACCAATCAAAGACTCTCAGTGTCACTAGGTGGCAGCAGACCTACCGGGTAAGTTTCCATTTTTCGTTTAAATATGTGCTCAGAACTCCACAAACAAAATATGTCTGCTGACACCTAGTGTCTAAAAGTCTCCCACTGAATTGCAATTGGAATCTAAATTGGCATTAAAATGGATTTCCAACGACAAACCTGTTTTTCAATTTGATCTTACAATCATATCTACCTAGACAAACTACTTTTTCAGTACTGACATAAAGTTAAGAATTTAATCAAATTTCTGATTCACTACGGTACCTGTTGATTTATATTTACATAATTGGTAAAGTATTAAGTATTTGGTGCTATAAATCATACTGTGTTTTAGAACATAATTTTACTATGTATTTTGTTATCCAACATTGCAATTGGTACATTAGATTTTTTTTCAATTGAACAATTGCAGGACTGCTTGCGTAAAACTTTCTCTGTTCTGATTGTTGCTTCAGAACAGCAATCTATATTTCTCTTTCCAGATGTAAAGTTGCTCATTAAATAATTTCAAATATTGATTTTGAAATAGCGCTGTTTCTTAAGATTTGAAAGGTTTCTTGAGACTTCCAATCAATCCTACAAGAGATCACACTCAAAACTTAAAGGGGGACTGTTGTCATGATCATAGCTGGCCTAGTGGCTGTACCTGGAATTATGAACTCTCAGTTACTGCACACGCGCACTTGTTGTTACATCAAAAAGGTTGTATTGTTGTGATGTGATGGTCAACACGCTCGCCTGCAGTAACTCAGAGTTAATAATTCCATGTACAGCCACAGGCCTGCTACGATCATGACTACAGTCCCCCTTTAATAAACAGGGAAAAGCATTTCTGTCACTCAAAAACACAATTTGTACATTATTATATTTCATTCCATAACATGTAAGTGAGAAAAAAATGTCAGAAAGTTATACGTAGTACACTTCTGATGTATTTTTTCTAACCCTAACCCTGACCCTAACCCTAGCGTGTAGATCATGAGGGATTATCCGAACATAGGGTTGACTTAACATAGAGCAGTCACTTCTTTGGCAGTCAACCATAAACGCACCTTGTGTCCATCTATTTCCTTTTAACCTTCATTTGAAACACTTACAAATAAATAACGCTATTATCAACATTTGGAATAAGACCGATTGACTATTTACAATTTCCATTACACAAACATTTTCACGGAATGCAACTAAATTGAAGTGGATAAAATTAAAAATCCACCACTCCTTGCGTAAAACACAAAAGACCAAACTGTCAAAGGTGTCACAGACATACGCATCAGTGTTGTAGATCTGGGGACCAGTCTGAGTATCAAGGTCACACCACCATCAATCAATTGTGTTACCGTTTGGTTATTCAGTTACTATTGTCATTTATGTTTTGTATTTGTTTGCATTCTGAAGAGTCATCGGATGGAAAAAGTATTTCATATTGGTATAATTTAAATGCGATTTCTTGATGTTATCTATTTATTCACATAAATCACCTTTGAGTTTACAATATAACAACAATGAATTTGAAAATTTGAAGAAAATGAACTAAGAAAAAGTATTTCATATTGATATAATTTAAATGGGATTTCTTGATGTTATCTATTTATTCACATAAATCACCTTTGAGTTTACAATATAACAACAATGAATTTGAAAATTTGAAGAAAAATAACTAAAAGTAAAAAATATCTAACTGAAGTTAAAAAGAGACATTTCAAATGAACAACTCATTCTTTTTTCAAACTTGTGGTCCAGACCTGTCTGAATCGAAGCTGTCAGATATTACAATCCCATCATTCAGTTTGCAATTAATTACCAATCAAAGACTCTCGTTGTCACTAGGTGGCAGCAGACTCACTGGGTATTTGTCCATTATTCTTTGAAATATGTGCTCAGAACTTCATACAGTAAAGACATTACCGTCAAAATATGTCTACTGCCCGTAGTGTCTAAAAGTCTCCCATTGAACTGCAATTTTCTTTTTTAATTTGTTTCAAATCGGATTATTTGTATTTCAGACCACAAACCTGTTGTACAACTTGATCTTTACAATCCTATCTACCTAGACTAACTAACTACTCTTTCAGTGCTGGTATAAAGTTAAGTGATTACTACATTTTGTGAATTAGTTTTCACCAGTTTCACAAAATCGAATGTGCCCCACAGCCTAAAAAAAATTTTTATGAGAAAAATCATGTTTGAGGTTGAACTATCATTCAAACTGCTGTTTCATGGGCAAATAACTTTTGTTTGTTTGAAATTTGCCAAGTTTAAATATTTGTTCAATATTAAAACTGTTTTGATGAGCTATTTTCCTTGTTTAAAACTGATCAACTTTAATTAAAACAAGTAAAACCCAAAGTATTTAAATCCATTTTTATTGTTGAGGAGTTATTCTATTCAAGTTGTGACACTGGTTTTCTCTACATCACAAAAGATACAAATTCAAACAGAACCAAATTTAAAATTGAAAATTCAAGAACAAATCCATGACTGCTTGCGTAAAACTCTCTTTGTTCTGTTGATTGAATCAGAACATACAATCTGAATTTCTCATTCCTTATCAAGAGACAGTTCATCCTGTGAGTTGTAAAAAATCGTATACACAGCAAAGTGTGTGCACTATTAAACCATAATCAAATACATCAAACCAAATTGTCTTAAGTGTCACTGACAGTGTTGTAGTGGAGACCCCAAAGTGCAAGACAGTGACTGAGATCTCTCATAGCGGGAGACCTCCCCATCGAGACCAAAACCAAGACAGAGATCTCAGACAAATCAGTACTGTGAACTAATAAAACAATTCTCAAAGCCAATTTGCTTTATTTTTTCCCATATGATGGCTTTGATCAGCCTTCACTATGGTGTCCAAAAGACACTATGTTATACGGGAAAAGTTTGACTGTGCTGCACCCTCAAAAAAACAACAACGTAGGGCCAGCTTGATGATTACACTTTTGATAATTTGTTATTCTTTTGGGTTCCTCTTTTTTGGTGTTGAATTTTGATCTTAAAAGCTCTTAACATGAGACCCCAAGATCATTGCTCTAAGACCGAGACCGAGTCCCACATTACAAATAGTTTGTACACGCGGAGTCTCAACATGGTCGTCTGTACTCAACTTTACTAAGTCGCTTCTCAATTATGTGCAGCGCGCGTGCCATGTAGCTTTCTCGCAAAAACGCACGACCGATTTAGTGCGTGAGGGCGGATACCCAGTACGTGTCAGTGCAAGTTTAGGTGTGCCATCAACACAGTGCATGCACAATCCGCGTATAGTACCTGTACTTATACTTCGGGTAGCGGGTGTATTAGTTTAATGAAAATCATAAAAAAAGCTTCCACCATCTTCCACAGCACCTGAAGTACCAGGTACTCATGTGGCAAAGGTCGGCTGGTGCCCGTGAAGAAAGTGACAGCCGTATATACTCAACGCATCGGCAGCAGTGCTTGCACTGCACTGGCATAACACGCCGGGGTCATAAACTAACATCAACTTTTCATTTTATTACAGCGGGTGGATTCTTTTAAAATATGACCATCAAACTCCCATGGAATATATGATTAATAATGCCTCTAACAGAATAAAAAGTGGCCGTTGTTTGAAAATGTCCAATAACTTCACCAACCGTGGTGGAAAATTTGACCCCCATACGGTTGTGCGCAACAGTTGGGTGTGTGGGTGTGATCGAGGTGCAACGCGCTTACGTGGAATGAGACTCCACTATTTGTAATGAAGACCTACAACAATGGTCTGTGGCATACAAATTCATATCAAAGCATTTCTTCAAGTCAGGATTTGTAAAGATATATTTGATAGTTACTACAATAATTTAAAAGCTTATAAGTGCCCTTTACAAATCTATCAATATTTTAGAAGTATATAATGTTTTATGAAGTTTCATTGACTTATACATATCTCATATTTCATACAACCATCAGAGATCCACTCATCAACATGCTTTTCATCTAACAATTATTTGGTGTTCGGGCAGTCCGAACACACAGTAAGATCATAACTAGTAGAGGAAACCACTGTTGTGACGTCATGATGACGTCATCAGGTGTTGAATAACATTTTTTAAAAACCACAGTAACAGGTAAAAAAAGACAATTTGTTGTTTTTGATTGGTTCTTTTTGGCTTCATTAGGCAATGATATGAATATTCATGATGAAAATGACCTTCAGGCATATCTATTTCATTCAATATATTTTATTCAATTTTGTGTTGAACAAAAACATTTATTTGATAAATTATACCAAAGTTTGCAATTACTCTTAAAACTTTGACCAGAGAATCAAGCTTTCATCTGAAAGATATTTGAAAGGAAATGTGACAAGTATTTGTTCTCTTCAATGTAAATGTGAACATAACAAAATAGGTTTTGTTATTACCATGTTCCTATCAATTTTTTTTCCAAGTAAATTCAAGAATTATTTCAATCCTTTGATCGGTTAAGTTTGAATTCTCAGACCGGAATTTATTTTGTCAATAATAATGTATTTAAAATCAGGTTTAGACTTTGAATTCAAATAATTTGCTGAATTTTCATGCTGCATTTCTTCAGGGAGTAGTATTGGCTCTTCCAGGTATTCAATTGTAATCCTTGTGCGTCTGTCGCATGTCCATATGGGTAGTATTTACCATTCAGATGAGCCCAAAAGCATTCTCTAAACCACCAGCCTCCCTGAAATTCCTGTGCACAGTGACCTGATGATGCATCATTGTCCTGATCCTTTGTTGAGAATGGACGTCCATTATGGTGTGCCATTGAATCGCCAGCTGTACTCTGAGCATCATATAAACAAACATGGAGAGTGTACTTGTCACCTGTCACAGCAAACTCGTCATAAGAAGCCCAAGCTGTGTTGGACAGCCAATCTTCCATATCTACTCTGAGTTGCCAATGTCCTGATCCAGTAAGGTCACGCAGGATATCATTGCCCAACCAAAACTCATTCTGTAGATCACCAAACCCAGATTGGTATTCAGCCCAGGTACGGGAAAAGTCAACAGAGCCGTCTTGTCTCCTCTGGAACACGATCCAGCCTCCTCCATCTGTCTCCATATCACAGTAAACCTGTAACCCATCAGTCAGACTTTTAGGAAAGATGGTGTATGTGCCATTATCACGGTAACCAGCTTGATACAACATCAGACAACTGCTGTAACTTATAGTGCTGGGTAGTGAAAATGACAAAGTGTCCAAGTTGTCATCATAGTAGGCACTTCCTTGAATCCAAACAAAGTCATCAGGGCTGTGAGATCTACTAGCCTTATTCAACTCACAAATATCATTTGTATGATAGTTGAATGATGCACACAGTGGATCCATTGAGCAGTCATGGCCACAGATCACAACAGAAGATACATTCTTCCACTTAATCACATGATTCAGTAAGGCTCGGTTCCTAGCCTGGTAGAAATTGTCACTAAAGTGTCGGGGAGCCTCACTCAGACAGGGTTGTACCATAAAAGTCAAAAACAGGGCTGCGATGACATTTGCCATGATGTAGATGCAGTTGTCAACTTCAGAAGGCATTTAAAACAAACTAAATGATGAAGTGATCTGGCTCAGGTGTTAGAAATAAAACATCAATTGCGTTACTCTAACAAATTTCCTACCATGGCAAAGCTGATTACTTTCCTATTCAAAGTAACGCTTGAATGGCTAATAACAATCAGGCCTATTGTAGAGATTGTGGGATTGGATCTGTATATTGTCATTTTTTGAACCAATACAAAATATAACTTTTGCATGTGGAAAGTCAAGTCTGTACCTGAAGTATTTTTTCATAACATTTGTATGATAGTTGAATGATGCACAGTGGATCCATGGAGCAGTATCGCCCACAGATAATAATAATAATAAATAAATAAATGCAGTTTTAGACTTCAGAAGGCATTTAAAACAAACTAAATGATGAAGTGATCTGGCTCAGGTGCAAGAAATAAAACATCAGAATTTGTATTACTCTAAGTAATCTACTACAATGGCAACGCTGATTACTTTCCTCATCAAAGTAACACTTGAATGGCTAATAACAATCAGGCCTATTGTAGAAATTATTGGATTGGATCTGTATATTGTCATTTTTTGAACCAATACAAAATATAGCATTTGCATGTGGAAAGTCAAGTCTGTACCTGACGTATTTTATCATAACATTTGTATGATAGTTGAATGATGCACAGTGGATCCATGGAGCAGTATCGCCCACAGATAATAATAATAATAAATAAATAAATGCAGTTTTACACTTCAGAAGGCATTTAAAACAAACTAAATGATGAAGTGATCTGGCTCAGGTGCAAGAAATAAAACATCAGAATTTGTATTACTCTAAGTAATCTACTACAGTGGCAACGCTGATTACTTTCCTCATCAAAGTAACGCTTGAATGGCTAATAACAATCAGGCCTATTGTAGAGATTATTGGCTTGGATCTGTATATTGTCATTTTTTTGAACCAATACAAAATATAGCCTTTGCATGTGGAAGTATTTTATCATAAAATTTTGATAAAACTCTAAAAGTGCAGACTTGAACTTCACTTGAAATTCTATATATTTTTTTACCAATAGAGTTCCTGAAATGAATTTAAACAGAACAAACAAACAGGTCGAAAAGGTCATTGTAAGTTCATTCACCCGTTCCAGTGTTCAGTAAACATACAATAAAACCATCTAGTAAAACTTCATGTATCATCCGATTTTCCACCTCCATTTCTCCATACAAGGAGTTAGAATGCTTGAAGGTCAACATTATTATTGGTTGAAAAGAACTCTAGATCCCTGCCATGGCAACCTAGATTAACCAGTTAGGTTTTATGCTATGAGATGATAAGGATAAACACACTGACACAGGATCGATGCTTGAAAATACTTTAATGTAGGTCTTATGACAGAGGCTTTCACTGTCTTCAACTCTAAATTACAAGAGTTTAAAAATGCCTTCTTACTGAAAGTCTAACCATATAAGGAATTGTTTCATACTTCATTAATATGACATTTGAATAATTATGCAATAGGCCTACTCGAATATGCTTGGAAGGATTTAGAAAAGGGGGTTGTACTAAACAAATGAGTGGGAGCGATTAACCCATATTTGGACTTGTTTTTACCCTTTCCAGTACTTCCTGTCATTGTTCAGGAATGTGTAAGGTGGTAGAGATAGCCCCTCTGGACTTGCCTCATACACAGCTCCATTGTAACGACTGAGAACAGTAAAATGCTAGTATACAGAGTGTTGGTGTGTATTATACAGGAATACTTTCATTCCTAATATTAATCATTTCCATTAAATTGTAAAGTGTCACCCAGTGATAATTACAGTTGTTTAACCGGCATCATCCCCTGCGTATTTCATGTCAGTTTAAAGTATTAAGTATCAACAATTTTACCATTAGCTGATTGGAAACTGGTTTCACTAGGATTTGAGTTGGTTGGAGAATGAGTGAGTATGATTTGACCAAAATGAGCATGAGTTGTTATAAGCATAGAGGAAGGAATCTCCTCCATGTATAGAGTATGAGTTGGTTGGAGCACTATGACGAATTGACCCGTTTCCTGCCAGAATCATCCCTGTGTATTTCAGGTTTTAAAGTATTAAGTATAAACAATTTTACCATTAGCTGATTGGAAACTGGTTTCCCTAGGATTTGAGTTTTTTTTTCAGTTTTTGTTTTTTTTTCCCCCCATGCAATGCTTCACTGTGGAATCGTTTGCCGGTAACCTGTTTCTCTGAGGGATATATTCTTTCTCAATTTAAGCAGAATGTCAGCAGTTTTCTTCTGCCCTAATTTTCCACTTTCTTTCTATTTTCCTTGTAGCCTTCACCTTGAGTGGCCTTGTGCCTTGTGATGGGCGACTAACATCAAAAAGAAGAAGACAAGACCATGACTGAAAATAAATATGATATGGCGCCTTGGGAGTTTCCATAATTGCAATGATCTCATAATTATGCGTGTACTGAAGAAAAATTAACCTCCATCGTTATTTTGCTTTTTTTTCCCATAGCAAATTAATGAGAAATGTACTGAAGTTGCTTACTACCATGAAGTTGTGAAAGTTCACCTCTGAATAAGATAGCTCCTCTATAACTTCAAGATGATTCCTTTGAGTGGTCAGACCATACCATACATGTAGAGCAACCACCATACTTTACTTCTGTATACATCATGCTAGTGATTCCTAACTTGCATATTTTGGGGTCATATGAGTGGGTGTCTTTGTAGTTTGAAAGATTTTTCAAATTTACAATGTTATTATCAGTAGTTTCAGGAAATTATTACATTTCAAATAATGAAATAATGTGTAAATTATTTTGTATAACCCAGCTACAGATGGATGCAGTTAGCTGTGTGAGTGACATGCACCTTGAGAGAGCCAGAGTAATGAAGACTCATTTTATCCAGGTCAGTCACACTATGCTTTTTTATCTCCATCACATTGAACGTCTTGTGACTCTAGGAAATTGCTGATTCTAACCAAATACATAGAGCAGTGTTTCCCCCTGCCTGTTCCAAAGTGAGGCAGCCCACACATGCTCCTTTCTAAGCTTTTAGGTTTTTCTGAGCCTGAACAGAAGAAAACCTGTATTTCTCAAAGATCTTCATCTTGCTTCTTTTGAAACAGCACATTGGAATAACAAGGCTTCAAGGTTCTTTTTTTTAAGCCTGAACTGGGAAACCCCTTCATAATGGATTGGATGGGTGGAATCTAACACTATTGCATTAAACTTAGATAAAACAGCTGATTCAAAAATACCATGCAGATTTTTAACATCTAATCCTATCCTTCTGGATGCTACTCATAGATGAATTTCCTTGTAATTTGAAAGAAATTGCACTTTTTTAAGATTACAATTCATTTTATTTCTATGATTTTTTTTGCACCTGATTAATGTAAATAATGAAATAATGTCAATTCTTTATAACCCAGCTCCAGATTGATGCAGTTAGCTGACTGAGCAACATGCTCCTTGAGAGAGAATGAGACTCAAACCAGTGGAGACCAGTCATGCTACACTTTCATCTTTGTGCTGTTTTTTGTATTAAATGTCTCCTGACTCTAGGAAATCCATGATTCAACTGAAAACATTGAGTAGTGTTTCTCCCCTGCAATTAATTGGGTAACTAAAGGGGGCACGTTGGGGGGTGGGGTGGGCATGTGTACCCCCAAAGTGATGTCTGTGCCCCCCATGTGAAATCCTGACTGGTTGAGATTAAAAATTACCAGAATAAAATGTTATTTTTTTAGTTGCATTTAGCAATGTTTTTAGACCTATTTTTAATTATTTATATACACACAGAATGTATTTTGTTTTACTGTAACACGTCAGAAAACACTGAAAAGGGGCTTGTTTAGTATACAGTTTTATTTGGTCAAAATGCCCCCTAGGAAAAATGGTTCCTCCTTATGTGACCCCTTAAATTTGACCCTAGTTACGGAGCTGCCTGCACATCCAAGAGTGAAGAGGCCCAACTTGCTCCTGTTACTTACTATCTATACTTTATGATTTGTGCCTTATGTACTGATTGCATCAGGGGATTATTTAGATGTGCTTGAGGGATTCTAAAGAATGTCATTATACTTGGCACAATGCATAGAGCTGTTATGCGTATTATACACTTTTTTATGATGATTCATTGTATTTTAGAAATATATGAAGTTATTGAGTTCCATGTACAGTCTGTTTAACACAGTTGTTCCCACATGGTAAACTTAGTGTATCATATGTCAGTGTAACAAGGTCGTATCTCCTAAAATAACGTTAACGATAAAAGGTTTAAAATGTCAATAACCTGGATGTACACGCAAAGTCATTGGACGCCAAGGTACATCGTTGTACAGACCATTTTTACGCAAGATACAACTTTGTTGTAAAATCAAGTCACTACCTTGTTGCAAGGACAGGCTGATATGTAAATTTGAAGGGGGGTTGTTGTAAAAGGAAGGGAATACATGCAGTTTGAAACTGTCAAAGGAAAGATAAACATTCATTGACCCAAATAAATCACCTAACATCACACTAGAATAAATCTTGCTTGCATTACTTTGGGAGTTAACTTCCCTTCATGAGCATTTTAGGCAACACAAACACTTTTACATGAGTACTATATCTGTACGTTAAGTTTGACTTGAAAGATGCAAGACCATGGTCAGACAGTAGCCAAGTATGACATCAGTGCTAAGGGTCTAATACACAGTCATTTATCAAAAGATGTAATTGAGTAAAATAATGGTGCTTAACTTCAATACTCTCTCATTGTATGTATTTATGGACATTTCGATAGTGAAAACAAGAAAATTGTTCCCGTGGAGTTTTCAGATTTTTTACAGAACAGTAAAACATATTTTTTTTGGGGGGGGAGAAAAATATGCTAAACATTAACAATCTTGCTACTGCAATCAAGCTCAAGCCATGAACATATAGCTTAATAATGATAATTAAATGTATGTTATGTAATAACACATTAACTAAAATGCAAATATTTGTCGTTCTGATCGTTGATCGTTCTGAGCGTTGGATACAAAGTTATTCTCTTAGATCTACTGCTCTAGTGCTGAGGATACAGTTCCTTTTAAGCTCCTGATAATCTATAACTGCAGGGATTACCAAAAAGGTGGAAACGCCCTAATTTCAACCTGCCACCGAAATATTGGACTTATTTAAAACCCCTTTTCATGACATGTGTTTTGTCTTTATTTTACAACACCATTTATCCAAGTTACTGCTTCTATAGTGTCATTTGCCCATGTAGGAATCGCCAATAGAAGTTGAATTAAATGCAGTAGTTTTACTGTGCCAAAAAATCACAAAAATGTTTCATTGATTGTTTATATGTGAGCTGTCTGAGAATCATTACAAGCTGCATTTAGGGAAATATTTCAACATTATGGGGCAATATGACATTTATGTTACCCCCAAATCACAAATGTGTGCAGGTTATTATTACTATATAATATGCAAAAGGCAAGTAATACGAAATGTCGTCAGTGAGGATGCCTGCTTCATTCATAAAATCAAACTTGAAAATGAGGTCAGTCAAAATACTTGAAAAACTTAATGGTTGACGGGGCCAGCATGTTTGATTAAAATTTAAGGAAAATATTTCCGTGCGATTGTATGCTCTAAAATTATGCAGTTGACACTACTCACTGATGCCTTTTTATCCAACTTCAGACAGGATATAAGCTGTATTTTGGGAAATTAACCTTATCAGGACTGGGTGGGGGGGGGGGGGGGCACAGTGTGCTTCCCTTCCAATGTTTTCCCTGTAAATGCTTATTCGATCACAAGGAAATTTTGAGACTTTTCCCTAAAATATATCTGGAGTTATGTTTGCAAAAAAATTATTCATATTTTGGAATAGCTGTTGCCATGACAACAATTTCTTTGACCCTGGGTCACCACACGATTTTACTGTTTTTTGGTTTTTTTTTTAACCTTTTTGAACATAATTTCCACTTATTTATTTCTTTGCCAGAAAAATGCAAGTTATGAATCACACTTAGTCATCTGTAATACAGACTGTGCAGGTATTTGTCCAGTGTAGAGGTACATTTATATGAACATTAAGTTGGCGGCGAACAAATATGTCTGAAGTTCTTGAATAACAGACATTATGAACTAATGCTCAACTGGTATAATCCCCTCAAAGTTAATTCAGTTCGATCTCGGCACCAATAAAAACATGTGTTTTTTATTGATTATTAAGGCCCCATCTAAACATTAAAACTGACTTTGAATTCTTGCATTCTTTGCACAAACTAAGATATTTGTAATAAAACCAACTCTGTGAATTTGTCAGCTCACTTGGCGTTGTTTCACTTGCAAGAAAGCGGTAAAAATGCAGTGAGCATTTTTTACGGATTTTGTAAATCTGTGAACATTTATGTTTTTCCTCTTGACCAAAGATTATAGAGCGCCGTAGACGCCTACAGTGCTCTATAATCTTTGCTCTTGACCAATGTTGAACTTGGGCTTTAAATAGACCTTTATCGTGGTGTGGCTATCTTAATTTTATCCAATTCAAACCAATGCAATCAAACCGAGGCTGGAAGAGCAAATAGTCTGGTTCCTTTTTGTACAATGAATAGTAGCATATATTACTGTTATTGGATACAGGGAACATGACCAAAATGGTTGCAGCATGATAAAGGTCTATTCTCTGAGAAGGTTAAGACTGCCTCGATTCCCACTACAGAGGGCGCTCTCCCCGCCTTCATCCATTTTTTTAGTGCCCGGATTGCGGCCGAGGTTGCAGTTGGAATGACTTATTATTGAGCACATGGAAAATTGGTAAATATTGTTTCAAAGGTATAACAGTAACTAAGTAGTAACTCGTGTGTTCTGGGCTGACGGAGAAGGAACTGTAAAGTGGCTGCTCTGTCCGGAGAGGAGCTAAAGACAACGAGAACACTGAATACTGAAACACACAATCAATGTTTTTGCAGTGCACCGACCACTACAGCATGCACTTGACTCTCTGTACCGAACTGTGCTGGACGATGGTGGTGGTTTTGAGCAATTTGTTGTTTGCAATACCTACATTTAAACACAGATACACTCAAGCTTGTCATTGTAACCATGCCATCTAATGTGCTTCTGAACTGTCAAGGCTGACATAGTGACATTGACAATGACAGAGCTGTACGAAAACTGGAGTTGTACTTGTAGCCGCTAGAAAGGGATGGCCTTCAGCAGCCACACTGACTGCTGTTTTTAATAAGTGGCTTGCATTCCATGCCTTCATGAAGTCACCTTCACAGCAGTAAAGGCGATGATCTGTACGAAAGTAAAGTCTGCTGGTTGCTCTACATCCTACCTGTATGGTATTGTCTAACCATTCACAACAATCATCTTGAATTTGAAACTAAATTCGGAGGTGAAGCTTCACAACATCATGATGGTAAGGTCGGAAACTTTAGTACATTTCTCATGTATTCTTTCGCCTTGACCAAACCCCTTCCGCAAAACCAACAGTTTCTTGTCAGTGCCCGCATAATGCCATATTTGAAATGTTTGCCTGCATGATACTAAAGAGCACTTGTTTAGGCGTTTCCAACAGTATCACACTTTGTAACATACTTGTATTACGGGAGATATGGCATGAAGCTAGACCAAGTAACTGGGGTGTTGTAATTCTTTTTTTTTTAGATTTGACATATGTACTGGTCCTACTGGCTGTTTCATGAGAATCCCCTGTGATTGCAGCTACATGGTACAACCTTACACAATGCTAGTCAGCGAAATCACGGCTGCAATGTAGCTGCTCTCACCAGGATCTTACATGAAAAAGCCGTTATCAAAGTTGTGACGTCGTGTTTGTGACGGCAGTTTTTCAATTTCAAAATGGCTGCCATTGATGGAGGAGCTTTTCCATGGGGGTCTTATGAGGCCCACTGTTTTTTGGTCGTTGTTTCACAAAATATTTGGGTAAAATTAGTAGTCAGTCAGTTGAGAATAGCTAAGACTTCTGAAAACAGATCTAGATCATAAAAAAAACTTTAAAAAATTAGTTCTACCCCACCGCCTAATTTTTTGAAAGTTGTCATCGGTGTGCCGCTACACGAAGTAATGGGATGGATGTGTGGCTAAGGATCAGCAGGTATGTCAAAATCCGTCAGCCACGCTGGTGGGGCAAACTAGCACCCAAGTAAGGTATATGTGTTTCCACTCAACAGAATTGAAGGAAAATCACCCATTAGCTTCTCAAGATATCAAAGATGAAATAAAAGCCATTTAATTGTACTCAGGATGATTTTTTGTCCTCAAAATTGATGATTTTTGAGGCCACTAATAGTGCAGCCTTTACAATCTCCATTTTACTAAATAGTACTTATGAAATTGTACTTTGTTTGAGGCTGCTTTTTCTTTGTTAACTTCACCACTGCCACTACTGCAACTAACAGGCTTGGGTGTATCAGCAGTACTACTACTACTAGTACTAGTACTACTACCAACGTTGCTACCACTCCTACTTTCACTTAGGTTGGACTTGCTTTGTCAGGTCGTTGTTGATGATTTTGTCCTTGCTTCGTGGCCATTTCATCTTTGGTCATTTGTTAACATCACTTTGTGTTGTGGACTGGTTGAAACAACACAATTTGTAATTAATTTAATTCCAATCTTGACGATACTTTTCATGATTTGAGAAATTGTTCTCATGTCTCTCACTCTCAGCCATCATGTGCAGGATTTCAAAAACACATCAATATTATAATGATATTCACATAATGCATGAGCATGGTTGCTATGCCTTCACAGTTGAAGCGTGACAGAGGTCGTGTATGACCGTGCACATAGCACACATAAGCACCACCTACATCATTGTAAGGACCGCCCAACTTTTGCTGCAGGGCCCTGGGAAGTCTTTTTTTTTTTTATAAAAACGCCCTCTTTTGCATTGCTTAGCTTTTTGAAGCTTTTTACAAAAAAATTAATTAATCAGGATAAGTAAGAAAAGCGTGTGACTGAAAGCAGGCATTGCAATGTTTTCAGGTCCTGGGCCTGCTTAACCCTATCAGGACCGGGGGGGGGGGGGGGGGGGGGGGGGGGGGCACATTGTGCCCCCCTACAAATTTTTTCCCCGTAACTTTTTAACGCTTAGTCTGATCACCGTGAAATTTTCTGACTTTTCCTAAAATATATCTAGGATCATATTGGCAAAACATAATTGAAACCGGGGGTTAGCTGTTGCCATGGCAACCATTTGTTTGAGCTTGGATCACACAATTTTACTGTTTTTTTTAGTGATTTTAAAAAATTTTTGGACATAATTTCCACTTATTTTAGATTGTTTTGCCAGAAAAGTGATAGTGGTGAGTCACGTGATAGTCTGAAATGGTTTTGGGAATTCAAAATGGCCGCCATTTTTGGCGGCCTCTTGGATTTTGTGTTTTCAGCCTGTAAATAGGGGGTCAAATTATATCAAGTTTTTTTTTAACAATGGAACATTTTCAACCTGCTAATTTCTTACTTTTCAGACCCCAAAAATGTTCAGATTTATCAATCAAGCCTGGTTATTTCTCCCTGGGCCCTTGGCGGCTGCCATTTTGATTGTTAAGTAAAAAAATGCAAAAAACATTTTTTCCCCCGAAAATGGGATAAAATGATGAATTATTATGCCCCCTAAAGATAACTCCAATGACTAAATTAGGTTCAAATTATATTTATCTTGTTAAAATGTACAAGTATGCCTAGTTTCAAAACATTTGGACAAAAAATACAGAAGTTATGGCAAAAACACAATTTTTGACCAAAAATGGGCAAAAAACAGTCAAAAACGCCCTCTAGTGACCATTTTTTGAAATTTTGTTACGTCATCATGTAGAACTCGGCGAAATGAACATTTGTGGCAAGTTTCATCAAAATCGGTCGAACACTTTGGAAAATACGGAGGGGGGGGCATTATGTGCCCCTCCCTGGTCCCCGTACAACCAAAAAAAGCCCGGTCCTGATAGGGTTAAGGGCCCCCTCCCCCAAAAAACCTGTTGTTGATGAAGATGCCTTCTTGTGTATCTGATCCTTTCTGGGTTATCTTTCAATCAAGAGTGTAGTTTGCTTATGTACTTATCTCTTTAATACTAAACTTGTTCTTTGTTATTCCCTGTTAATTTTTTTAAGAAATTCAGTAAATTCAACCAGTTGATGTTTTCAACATTACAATGGTTTATTGTCTCTCTGTAATTCATGGATAAAGCAACATAATTATTATCAAACAAAATTTAGGATTGTTGGTGTTGAGCTACCATATGGTGTTGGACTGAGTACTTTACTGCCAAACTGATCATACGTTGCTGGAGGGTCAGGCATACCACCATAATCAGAGTTCAACAGCGTTGAATTACCAAAGATGGTCTTGGACTGATTACTGCACTGTCAAAGTAATCAGAAACAAAAAAGGTTTGGTAATGAGTTACCGTTCAGTAATGGACTGTGCAGTGCACTCTTAAACTGATCATGCTTAGTACTGTGTTAGGCAACCACCCTGATCAGAGTCCAACAGTTTTGTGTTGATTTGTGGTATTGGACTTGGTATTGCATCGTCAAACTGATCATTCTTAGCGTAGGGTCAATCATACCATCATAATCAGAGTCCAACAGTTTGGGTGTTGAGTTACCATATGGTGTAGGACTGAGTATTGCATTGCCAAACTGATCATGTGTAGCATGGGGGGTCAGGCATACCGCCATGATAGGCCATATTTTCTACTACAAGAGGGCGACCTTTTCGTCAGATTTTGGTCAAACCACTGCAACAGTGTGGTAAACCAGTTGCAATTAGACTTCTAATAAAGCAGTTAATATACAACTTTTGAGGGATTTGTTAATTGAGTCTAAAATTGTAACATTATTCTAAGATAATTATTTGCTTGGAAAATTTGTATTTTTAATGTTTTGAATTTGTTATGTGTTTTCAAAATGGAATTAGTATTGCGCCCTCTTGCTGTTAAAAATACGGCCGCTTCCCATAAATCGCTTTTGAGATTACATTAAAACAATGAAATGGATTATTTGAAGAAAAATAGCTGACATTAAAAATCTGAAACTTCTTGCCTAAACACTTCTTAGTTCAATTGAGACAATTCAAATGAACAACTCATTTTTGTTTAACTTGTCATCCAGACCAGTCTGAATCAAAGCTGCCAGATATTACAATCCTCTCATTCAGTATGTAATTAGTTATCAATCAAAGACTCTCAGTGTCACTAGGTGGCAGCAGACCCACCGGGTAAGTCATTATTCGTTTAAATATGTGCTCAGAATTCCTCCAAACAAAATATGTCTGCTGACACCTAGTGTCTAAAGTCTCCCACTGAATTGCATTTAAATTTAAAATTGACATTAAAATGGATTTCAAATGTCAAACCTAATTTTCAACTTGATCTTACAATCATATCTACCTAGACTAACTACTTTTTCATTACTGACATAAAGCAAAGAGCTTAGTAAATTTTCAAATTCATTACAGTACCTATCGATTTATTTTTACAGAATTGGTAAAATATTAAGTATTCGGTGCTATAAATCGTACTTGGTCGTATTCGGTTATCCCATAATGCAATTATTACATTATATACATTACAATTGAACAAAGGGACTGCTTGCGTAAAACTTTCTCTGTTCTGATTGTTGCTTCAGAACAGCAATCTGTGTTTCTCTTTCCAGATGTTAAGTTTGCTCAATAAACAATTTAAAATATTGAATTTGAAGAAGTGCTAATTATTAAGATTTGAAAAGTTTCTGTAGACTTCCAATCAATCTTACAAGAGAAAACATTTAAAACTTAAAGGGGGACTGTTGTCATGATCATAGCAGGCCTAGTGGCTGTACCCGGAATTACGATTTATAACCTGGTTACTGCGCACTTGCCATCCCATCAAAAAGGCAGCTATCCTTAATCTTTGTTGTACTGTGCACATGCGAATTTGTTGTTACATCAAAAAGGTTGTATAAAAAAGGAGATCATGCTGTGATGTGATGGTCAACGCGCACCTGCAGTAACTCAGAGTTAATAATTCCAAGTACAGCCACAGGCCTGCTACGATCATGACTACAGTCCCCCTTTAATAAACAGGGACAAGCATTTCTGCTCCTCAAATACACAATTTTTACATTATTATATTTCATTCCATAAAGTGAGAAAAAGAACACAATTGTGTCAAATACTACTGTTTATGTAGTACTGAAAGTATTATTAATAGTTACGTAACTGACCACGCCCTTAATTTCCAACACTTCTGATGTATTTTTGCTTACCCTGTCCCTGACCCTAACCCTAGCATGTAGATCACAAGGGCTTATCACATTATATAGGTTTTTCTGAACATAGAACAGTCACCCCTGGTTTGCAGCCAACCATAATGCACCTTGAGTCGATCCACTTCTTTTTAACCTTCATTTGAAACACCTTCAATGTGTAACACTATTACAAACATTTGGAATAAGTGAATATTTACAATTTTCATCACACAAACATACACATGCAATGTAACTCAATTGAAGTGGATACAATTAAAAATCCACCACTGCTTGCGTGAAACTCTCTTTGTTCTGGTGATTAAATCAGAACATGCAATCAGAATTTCTCATTCCTTACCAAAAGGCATGTCAACCTGTGAGTTATAAAATACTTAATATGAAGCACTCTTTGTGGATTTCTTAAAATCAAGCACAAAAACCCCAAATGTCAAAGGTGTCAAAGACATACACATCTCAGTGTTGTAGATCTCAAGACCTGTCTCGGTATCAAGACCGGTCTCCAGAGCCAGACCCAATTTGTTGAGGTCTCCCTTTCAGTCTCCGACATTGAGGTCCTGGTCTGAGCTGAGTTACAAAATTTTGAATTTGAGCACTCTTTGTGGATTTCTTTAAGTCAAACACAAAAAAACCAAAGGTGTCAAAGACATACACATCAGTGTTGTAGGTCTCGAGACCAGTCTCAGTATTGAGACGGGTCTCAAGACCAAATTATTCAAGGTCTTCCCCTCTGTCTTGGACATTGAGGTCTTAGTCTCGGGTCTCGGTCTTGGAGGGGAGGTTTTGGTCTTGACTATGACACTGATGCACATTTAGTTAAAATCATTCATACAAGTCAGGATTTGTAAAATCTACATTTGAAATATAACAATTACATAACCCTTAAAGAAACCACTAAATTACAAATAAAAAAGTATGCTGTTTCATTCCATTATGTAGGCCTAAATCCCTCGTTTTATTTGTTAGAAAACCATCACATGACCAGTCAGTAGTTGCTTCCTTTTTGACTAATTTTCAAAGGACATTTTTTTTTTAAATATTAGTTTTGACTCATTTTTCTCATCACAAGCACCAATTACTTCCAGTGGAGTAGCAAGGATTGTTTTCACTGTGGGGCAAGGGGGGGCATTACTTTTCAGTCGGGGGCCCAGGTACCATGTTTTTTTGTTTTTTAATTTACATGTATCTACATTTTGTTCATGGGGCACATGGGGCAGGCCATTGGAAATTTGTGGTGGGCATGTGTCCCCCTGGCCTCCCCCGAGCCCAGCTATGCCGCTGATTACTTCAGACAAATCTTTGTCCTCAGATTCGTAGGAAAAGATTGTGAAATCGAAATACTCAGAATGTTCGCCAATACAAAGACTGAGATAAAAAAACTTGTCAGTTGAATTTACAAGAACTACAGTTTCTTATATGAAATATCAAAATAAAAAAAGTATTATCAAGTCAGCCTATGTTGCAATTCATTTATTGCAATTAATTGGAAATGATAAATATAGGTTATCCCAGCCAATTTCAGCAAACACTCAATCAATTTAACACCTGACAAATTCAATTTCGTTTGAAAAATGAATGCTTTGTCGCTTCAGCATTCAACAGTCAAATTGACTTTACTCAGTTTCAACAGTTTAGCAATCACTGGTCAAATCAGATCATGCAAATTTGTTAGGTCGCAAAGATCATTCAATTTCAAAAAAGCCAGTAGCAAGAGGCTGGTCAACCATTTCAATTTCATCAGTTGTAAATAAGCAGTAGAAACTTAACTGAAGAGTGCTGAAAATGTAGTCTTGAATGCCTATAACTGAATTACACTGACTAAAACAAACTTGCGTCAGAACAAAATCATGTGTGCACGAAAACGAAATTGGATGCACTGGTAGCTGGAAAGAGACATATATTTCGATGGAATTTTGGAAAAGTGTGTGGATTTGAATGTGTGTTAATGAAATTAAATTGAAATTTGCTAAAAATTGGCTGGAAAAACCTATATTCAAATTAAGTCTGATCTTCAACAGGCCATAATTATAACGAATGACATTTTCAAGGAAAAAAAAATCTATCTCATCCTTGTTGTAGCACTGTAAATCTGTTAACAAGAAATGTTTGTTATCAGCTTGAATTTCATCATCTGACAATCCATTATCAATAAAATTGCTCACTACATCGCTAATAAATCCCCTCAATCTAATGATTTTTTGTGTGAAGCTACATGAAAAAAATGTCTTGGGACAGATTTGAATGTGATTAGTTTTGCTTGCTTGGTAAGAATAGTTATGTTCAAAGTACAGATTAAGATTGATGTGTTGGCATAATTTTGAAATTTTGGTTTCAATGTAAGATAGCAAAGTTGATTGTAGCTTTCAGTTTTGATAAATCAAGTAAATCATTTTGGATTCCAATTCTTGGTTAGAGTTTGAGTTTATACCACTTGTCGTACTTTCATGCTGCATTTCTTGAGGGAGTAATATTTTCCCTTCCACTCTTTCCATTGTATTCCCATCGCGGATGACACATCTCCCTGTGGGTAGTATTTACCATTCAGATGAGCCCGAAAACAATTGTTAAACCACCAGGCACCTTCACGTTTCTCTGCACAAATAGTTTTTGCTGCATCATTGTCCTGATCCTTTGTTGAGAATGGACGTCCATTGTGTTCTGCCATTGAATCACCAGCTGTACTCTGAGCATCATATAAAACAATATGGAGAGTGTACTTGTCACCTGTAACAGCAAACTCACCATAAGAAGCCCAAGCTGTGTTGGACTGCCAATCTTCCATATCTACCCTGAGTTGCCATTGTCCTGATCTAGTAAGGTAACGCAGAATGTCATTCCCCAACCAGAACTCATTCTGTAGACCACCAAACCCAGATTGATATTCAGCCCAGGTACGGTAAAAGTCAACGGAGCCATCTTGTCTCCTCTGGAACACAATCCAGCCTCCTCCATCTGTCTCCATATCACAGTAAACCTGTAACCCATCAGGCAGACTTGTAGGAAAGATGGTGTATATGCCATTATCACGGTAACCAGCTTGATACAACATCAGACAACTGCTGTTACTTATAGTGCTTGGTAGTGAAAATGACAAAGTGTCCAAGTTGTCATCATAGTAGGTACTTCCTTGAATCTCAACAAAGTCATCGGGGCTGTGTGCTCTGCTGGCATTATTCAATGCACAAATACGTCTTTTGATGTGGTAGTTGAATGATGCACACAGTGGATCCATGGAGCAGTCTCGCCCACAGATCACAGCAGAAGATACAGTCTTCCACTGAAACACATGATTCAGTAAGGCTCGGTTCTCAGCCAAGTAGAAATCACCATTAAATCGTTTTGGAGTCTCACTCTGACAAGGTTGTACCATGAAAGTCAAAAACAGGGCTGCGATGACAATTACCATGATGAAGATGCAGTTTAAGACTTCAGTGAGCTGCCTTTAACAGTGTAAGAAATAAAACATCAGAGTTAGATTTGAGTTAATCTCATCTGTGCCTGCAGTATCTTGACTTCCTTTCATACATGTAGGTTGTTTCTTGACTGAAGTGATGAGGGTCAGTGGAGTTTGGTATTTTGAAGTGTTGTACTGTATAGTGTTGTAAGTTATACATGTTACCAACTACGCTGTAGCTTTCCCAAAGGCAAATATATCAAAGTTAATTGCTTCCAGGCGAATCTATAATAAAGATGGACTCCCGACTTGACTTTCTATAAAAACAGCGTGGTAGCCATTTGTGTTTTTATTCAATCAATTTTAAATTAAGAGCAATTTGCATTAACTCTCTGAAATATCCTACTTAGCAAACTGAATTACATTCTTCGTTGCAGTAATGCTTGATTGTCAAATTAAGTAAGGCCTATAATAGAGATAATGGGACCGGGCTCCATCCT
The DNA here is from genome assembly GCA_911728455.2 of Marthasterias glacialis. NCBI lineage: Eukaryota > Metazoa > Echinodermata > Asteroidea > Forcipulatida > Asteriidae > Marthasterias > Marthasterias glacialis. The sequence continues at coordinate 9,463,715 of OU452220.1, read as the reverse complement.
CTGCCTTTTTAGAAACAATATTTCGAGATAAAACACTTCATAAGGTAAACTTGACCTTCATATGGAAATGCTATGTTTGCCGTTAGAGCTTTTGCAATGAATTTTAACAGGGCAAGCAAATGGATAAAATAAATTCCACAGTTTAAGGGAAAGGACTTGACTAAATTAATAAAATGATGTTAGGAAAATGTTCTAGTCAATAAATACACTAGTATAATACCTCAGTAGCAGTTTCTATGAAATTGGCAGTATTTTATTTGACAGCGTGAGGGCATGTTTGATCAATTAAAGTGATGTGAAAAAAGTGAAACAAACTGTTTTTTTCATTATTTTTGTTTTTAGCGTTTATATGGCAATACAAAAAAACAACACAAGGCAGCAAAAAGAAGAGAAAAACTCTGAGATGTGATGCACAAAATGTTGCTGTTGAAAGCGCCCTCTTGGTCAAAAATATGCTTAATTTTAGTTGATGTTTTTATTGAAAGGATAGAAAAGCAGTTATTGTTTTGCCAGTGCCATTGAGGAGGACAGCAGACAAAGAAGTCACGACCGAATACTAGCCCAGTAAAGGTCTAAAAAGTGATTTATTACTAACGTTAAAACAATTGCTTAAAAGTGTTGACTGTGTAAAACAAGGAAGGGAAAACCCAGATGTCACAAGAGGGCGCAAACAATACTAGCTTGCTACTAGGGATTATTCAGAGTGTAATTGTAATCATGGCAACTAATTAAATCGCGTTTATTTTTCAGACATATTTTCAAGGTTTCTGTGAGGGCGCCCTAACCTTCAAGTGTGATCTCTTTTTTGATGACTATGGTACAAGTGAAAAGAATCGCAGCGTGGCCTGGACCGATCCAGTTCTCCTGTGGCAAAGCTGTAAATGTCAATTCCAGAAGCACTCTGAGGGTCAAAGGTCACTGAATGATTATACTACACAAAGTAAAGCTGAAGGTCTCTAATTGCAGGTAATGTTGCCCATAAATGCTCGTTTGAATCAATCCTATCTTAGTGTCTTTTATCTCTCTTTCTTAATACTAAACTTTCTTTTTGTTATTCCTTGCTGAGCTTGTTTTTCAACAATCAAGAAAATCCAACCAGTTGGTTTTGCTAGTTTCAACATTTCAATGGCTTATTGTTTGTCAGTAATTTACAATTAAAACAATCAAAATAATCAAACATGGCATTGGAATGAATACTGCACTCTGTCAAACTGATAATGCTTAGCATGGCTCATGCCCACCACCATAAATCAGAAACAAAAAGGTTGGGTGATTAGTTACCATTTAGTGTTGGACTGAGTACTGCACTCTTAAACTGATCATGCTCAATATTGTGTCAGGCGACCACCATAATCAGAGTCAAACAGTTTGGATATTGAGTTTTTTTTATGGTTTTGGACTGAGTGCTGCAAACTGATCATGCTGAGCATGAGGTCAGTCATATACTGAGACAATCAGAGTCCATCAGTTTGGATATTGAGTTACCATATGGTGTTGGACTGAGTACTGCACTGCCAAACTGATTATGCTTACCATGTTGTCACGCATACCACCATATTTCACATAACTAACTTTTGAGTTAACAATAGAAGAGTGAAGTTGAATATTCAAAGGAAAATAACTGAAAGTAAAACAAAAAATCAGTAATTTCTTGCCAAAACATTTTTTAGTTCAGTTGAGATAGTTCAATTGAGCAGCTTGATCTGTTTTATAACTTGGCGTCCGGACCAGTCTGAATCAAAGCTGTCATATATTACAATTGCATTATTCATATTGCATTTGAATACCAGTCAGTAGACTCACCAGGTAATAGACAACTTTGCAAACACTTTTTATGCACAATACAATTATTTCTGGACTCAAGCGTTAAGCCCAGGGAATGAGATGCATGCTGGTCCAGATATCAACAAATTTTGTTGATAACTAGACCATTACTGTAGTGTGCATACAAAATAGTTGGAAAGTTGTCTACTGTTCATTATTCTTTGAAATATGTGCTCAGAATTCAAGAGAAAAAACTATCAAGTTTGTCTGCTGCCACCTTGTGGCTAAAAGTCTCCATTTGTACTGCAACTATATAAGTTTGCATCAAAACAAAATTATTAAGTGAAATAATATTTACATTTTGTGAATAAGTTGTCACCAGTTTCACACTGTTCAATGTGCCCCACAGTTAAATACTTTGGTGATGAGAAAATCGTGTTTGAAGTAAACTATTATACAAACTGCTGTCCTAGAGGCAGCTAAATATTGGTTGTCTCGTAGCATATACAAACAAGTGAAAGCTGACTTCTTCAGTCATTCAGAAGTGTCAATATTTGTTCAATATTTAAACTGTAATGTTCAGCTATTTCCTTTTTTAACTCTCGGAGCATCCACATTAATCAACAACTTCCCTGGATCCAGGAGGTTAAAAAATCGTCCACCCTGTCTTTAAGGTCAATAACCCGCCCTGCAAGCCCAAAACCATTATAAATCACTGTGGGGGTGAATTGGAGTGCCAGTCAAGACTTAGACTTGTGTTATTTACGACCAGTATGCGGGCGCAAGTTGTTTTCACAAAGTGCATACCACCCTGTCCCATGGGAATACTTGACACAGGGTCAATCAATTACTACACTGAGACAGGTGGCTGCTGTCTTTCAACACTCCTTACTCCGCACTGGTTAGGGTCTGTCCAATGGGAGTCTACAGGCTTGTGGGGTATACCAGGGGTGAGGATTACATGGAATCTTGGCCTTATTGGCCCATTGAAAAAAAAATTATGACCATATTTGGTAACCATTGGATTATTTTTTAACCTCCCGGCTGCTCCGAGAGTTAATGTTAACACATGTAAAATGTATAGTTAATCCAATTTTATTCATGCAGCGATGCTTGCTTTCTCTGCATCACCAAAGATACAAATTCAAACAGAACATCTTTTAAAATGAAAAAATCAAAAACAAATACTGACTATTCAAGCCATAGAAAATACTCAAGAAATCCACATTTCAATTTACAGATTAGTGTTTGCTCCTGTTTCATTCCATGATGTACATCTCATAAAATACCATATCTCACACAACCATCACAGATCCACTCAACATGCTTTTCATCTAATGAGCAATTATTTCTTAATATATATTCTCTCTTCTTTACCCGATATACTAAATACTCTTGCCAATTGTACCACAGACATGAAAGTTCAGGTTTATTGATTGATTTTTGTTCAGAACTTCTCTGGGAATCATTGTGTGGAGTCTCACTCTGACAAGGTTGTACCATGAAGGTCAGGGATGCAGTGATATTTGACATGATGAAACAGCAGTTTTAGACTTTGGAACCAACCATAATATACATATGTACTAAATCCAGAAGTGTACTGCATTTAAGAACAAAAACCAGTTAGATTTGAGTAAACCCAATCTGTGCCTGCAGTATCTTGACTTCCTTTCATACATGTAGGTTGTTTCTTGATTGAAAGTGTTGAGGATCAGTGGAGTTTGGTATTTTTGAAGGTACAGTATAGTTTATAGTACATCAATGCTGTTAATGATAGTAACTTTAAAACCCAGAGTAACAGGTAAATAAAGATACTTTGTTGTTTTTGATTGGTCCTTTGTAGCTTCCTTAGGCAATGATATAGATATTCATGATGAAAATGACCTGTAGTCAAATGTACACCAAGATGAGGTTCTCGCTTTCTAGAGCTGGCTGATATAAATACATTGTTATTTCAATCAATTTTTGGGGGTAAACATAACAATCACTTGATATTTATACCATAATGTGAAATTATTCATAACAGAATCAAGCCTTTTTTTCGAAAAGATTGGTGAAAGTTCATTTGGCAAATATTTGTTACTATCAACATCAGTGTGGACATAACAAATATTTAGCTGATTATTTTTTCCTCATGGTCATATTCTTTTAAAACTTTGCCAAATTAGTAAGATTAATTTCAATCAATTAATTGGTCGGAACTTTTTTAAATTATTTTTTCAACAACAATTTATTCCAAATCTGGTTTACACTTGAATTCAAATCACTTGCCGAATTTTCATGCTGCATTTCTTCAGGGAGTAGTGCCTACTTTTCCAGATATGCCACTGTAATCCTTGTCCGTATAGCACATTTCCCTGAGGGTAGTATTTACCATTCAGATGAGCCCAAAAGCAATCTGTAAACCACCAGCCTGCCTTAAATGCACGTGCACAGTTACTTGACCATGCATCATTGTCATGATGTTTTGTTGAGAATGGTTGTCCATTGTGATCTGCCATGGAATTACCAGCTGTACTCTGAGCATCATATAAACCAACATGGAGAGTGTACTTGTCACCTGTAACAGCAAACTCACCATAAGAAGCCCAAGCTTTGTTGGACTGCCAATCTTCCATATCTACTCTGAGTTGCCATTGTCCTGATCCAGTAAGGTCACGCAGGATATCATTGCCCAACCAGAACTCATTCTGTAAATCACCAAACCCGGATTGGTATTCAGTCCAATTACGGTAAAAGTCAACAGAGCCGTCTTGTCTCCTCTGGAACACGATCCAGCCTCCTCCATCTGTCTCCATATCACAGTAAACCTGTAACCCATCAGTCAGGCTTGTAGGAAAGATGGTGTATATACCATTGCTGTGGTAACCAGCTTGATAAAACATCAGACAACTGTTGTACTTTAACTTGTCATCATAGTAGGCACTTCCTTGAATCTCAACAAAGTCATGAGGGCTGTGAGCTCTGCTGGCATTATTCAACTCACAAACATCATTGCTGGTATGGTAGTTGAAAGATGCACACAGTGGATCCATGGAGCAGTCTCGCCCACAGATCACAGCAGAAGATACAGTCTTCCATTGAAACACATGATTCAGTAAGGCTCGGTTCCTAGCCAAGTAGAAATCTTCAGTGAATCGTTGTGGAGACTCACTCTGAGAAGGTTGTACCACCAATGTCAGAAACAGAATTGCAGTGACAATTGTTGTCATGGTCAAAGTGTAATTTAGATTTTAAAAAGTCTAAACTGTCTTTTTTAGGCATGTGCAATAGTTCTGATTGTCAACTGTTATTCTGTTGCAGAAATTATAATGTCAATAATAGTGTATAGAAGAATTGTGTTCTATGCCTATGATGCAGGACAAACAATTCAAATCAACATATTACATGTACATGTAGATACCAGCTTACTGTTAATTTTATACATGTATGTTGAGATGGAGAAAATCATGAATTTATCTTCACTCTTACCAGAGCATGCTTTTTTACTGAAATATTCTTTCCAATCGGTCCGGTTGACTAGTTCTTTGTTTCCCACATCTACATGTAAATGCTAACCACTTCACGTCTCATCAATCGTCAATGTTGAAAGGAATTCTTCAAAAAGGCAGAGCAGTGAAACAGCAGGCTTAGTGTTGAGGCTGGCTGATGATGATGAAATGAAGAGCAAACTCTGCCTCACTGTAGTTCTGAGATCAGTGTCATAAGCAGCCAGAGATAGATAAAGACACCGGGCAGCATTTGATTGGTCCTTTTTGGTCTTCAATATGAAATAAATATTAATGACCAGTGTTTCCTCCAATCAAATATCTGCTAAGTTGAGGTACAAACCTGGCTGTCTTTAGAAGTAGATCTTGGTGTCCTTCAAAGACACACCCCTACCATCCCTACCTTGATTACTTTCCACAATTTAGTAACGCCAGATGAACTTCATTACTCTAATTGTTGAAAAAAAGACGCGGCCTATTATTTCAACCTGGATTACTTGCCACAAATTAGTAGATCTTGATGAAGTTCAAAACTCTAAGAGATGGAGACAAATACGGCTGTCCCTACCAAGCACACCTTTATTATGCCATCCTTGATTACTTACTTTCCTCATTTTATTTATGCTTGATGGTCTTCCTTGATCCAGAAGCAATGCCCTTATTATGCCAACCTTGATTACTAACTTTCCTCATTTTAGTTATGCTTGATGGTCTTCATTATTCCAGAAGCAATGCCTCTATTATGCCACCCTTGATTACTTACTTTCCTCATTTTAGTTATGCTTGATAAATTCCCTACTAAGAAATGAAGATAAAGATATGCCCATAGGAGAAAGCAATGACCCCATTATTGCTAACCTGAATTATACTATGCAGTGCAATGTGATGCAATGCGATGTGATGCGATGCGATGCGAGGGCTTACGCTATCCCAACCCAACTCGGAACTTGGTCGCTACCCTCCACTCTACTCTATCCATCATTAGGGTGCTCATGTAGGATATAGATGAGTGGAGTATTCCGATCAAGTCCTGAGTTACTGAAGACTACTTACTTTACCCTTTTAGTAGTGGTTAAATCCATGTTGGAAAGTGGGGGGAGATACTGACATTCTGGTACATTACCAGTGTAAACATATACCTATTAATGTTTGTTAAAGATTTTTTACACATGTGGTGGGTGTGTTGTGTTAGTATAGCGAATCGCCTAGTTGGTTTCGTTCTGATTATTTGGCTTGTGTTCATATCATCAACAGCCGGACATCCCGATGTGATAGGATTATGCATTTAGTGCGGCATTTTGTATTAGAATGCCTTTGTTTTAATACCAAGTTTAAGGCAGTGCATGCTCCTGGGTTTTGTAACAATTTGGCTGTTCTCAGATGGACCGTTTGATGTAGATATGCAAATGACCCCACCCTGGGTTTTCCGACAATTTGGTGAACGGGGAGATTGCCAGATTGTTGTCATTAGCCTTTGCACGGAATTCCAATAGATTTTATTCCATGGGTTGGAAGGCCTTTTGACAGTTCACAAGGGAACAAGCACTGAACATTAGGTTACCAGTTTCAGCATTACTGATACAAGAGTTTATTGCTTGGCTTTCGCTTCGGGGTTTAGAGTCTTCCTCTATTGGAACTTACATTGCTGGGGTTGTGTTTCATCACAAATTGCATGCGCATGCTGATCCGACCAACAATCTTTTTATTTTCCAAATTATTAGATTAATCATGCTTAGCATGGGATCAGGCATACCACCACAACCAGATTCCTACAGCTTGAGTGTTGAGTTATGATGTTGGACTGAGTACTGTATTGCCAAACTGATCATGCTTAGCAACAAGCAGCTTTGGTGATGAAACAAACAGCTTTGGTGATGAGTTACCGTAAAGTGTTGGACTGAGTACTGCAGTTTTAAACTGATCATGTTTAGCGTGAGGTCAGGCTAGTACCGCTTCGAGTGGCGTGGTCAAACTAGTCACTCTCAGTGATCCCCGGAGCAGCCTATCTTCCAGAGGTGGAGCCGTTCTTCATTACAGCAATGCTTGATTGTCTAATTAAGCAGGGCCTATTATAGAGATTGTGGGATCGGATCTTTTCTTTGTCATTTTTAGAATCAATATTTTGTCATGAAACACTTAATTAGGTAGACTTCACCTTCATATGGAAATGCTGTATTTTTTGCTGTTCTTGAAATGAAATTAACAGGACAAGCAAGTAGGCAGGGGTATAACTAAGGGTGGGGCATGTGCTCCCCCCCACTCCGAACTGATATCCATGCCCCCAGGTGCCTCCCTCAGTAAATTCAATGTTTTTATAACTATAATCCGCTTTGACATAATCCAGCACCGAATTGCATACAAATTTGTACACAGGTACGCACTCGCCTGTTTTTCCAACGTTAATACATTGGTAAAGTGTCCAGTTATTTCAACCTGGATTACTTTCCACAAATTAGTTATAAGCTTGATTGTGCCAAATACTCTAGGAGATGAAGATAAAGACATGAGTTCTTACCAATACCATGCCAACCTGATTTACCCGTTGTATTTATGCTTGATGGTCTTCATTATTCAAGAAGCATTGCATCTATTTTGCCAACCTAGATTGCTTACTGCCCTCATTTTAGTTATGCTTGATTGTTTCCTAGAGTTGAAGATGAAGACTTGCCCATATTTAGTCCAGCTTGTTCTTCATTTTCTTATAGTGCTTGATGGTCTTCATTGTACAAGAAGCAATGCCTCTATTATGTCAACCTGGATTACTACTTTCTTCATTTTAGTTATGCTTGATGGTCTTCATTGTTTCATAAGCAATGTCTCTATTATGTCAACCTGGATTACTACTTTCTTCATTTTAGTTATGCTTGATGGTCTTCATTGTTTCATAAGCAATGTCTCTATTATGTCAACCTGGATTACTACTTTCTTCATTTTAGTTATGCTTGATGGTCTTCATTGTTTCATAAGCAATGCCTCTATTATGTCAACCTGGATTACGACTTTCTTCATTTTAGTTATGCTTGATGGTCTTCATTGTTTCATAAGCAATGTCTCTATTATGTCAACCTGGATTACTACTTTCTTCATTTTAGTTATGCTTGATGGTCTTCATTGTTTCATAAGCAATGTCTCTATTATGTCTACCTGGATTACTACTTTCTTCATTTTAGTTATGCTTGATGGTCTTCATTGTTTCATAAGCAATGTCTCTATTATGTCAACCTGGATTACTACTTTCCTCATTTTAGTTATGCTTGATGGTCTTCATTGTTTCATAAGCAATGTCTCTATTATGTCAACCCGGATTACTACTTTCTTCATTTTAGTTATGCTTGATGGTCTTCATTGTTTCATAAGCAATGTCTCTATTATGTCAACCTGGATTACTACTTTCCTCATTTTAGTTATGCTTGATGGTCTTCATTGTTTCATAAGCAATGTCTCTATTATGTCAACCCGGATTACTACTTTCTTCATTTTAGTTATGCTTGATGGTCTTCATTGTTTCATAAGCAATGTCTCTATTATGTCAACCTGGATTACGACTTTCTTCATTTTAGTTATGCTTGATGGTCTTCATTGTTTCATAAGCAATGTCTCTATTATGTCAACCTGGATTGCTACTTTCTTCATTTTAGTTATGCTTGATGGTCTTCATTGTTTCATAAGCAATGTCTCTATTATGTCAACCTGGATTACTACTTTCCTTATTTTAGTTATGCTTGATGGTCTTCCTTATTCTAGAAGCATAGCTCCTATTATGCCAGCGTGGATTACTCACTTTTCTCATTTTAGTTTACTTGATGTTTTTTTTTTTTACTAAGAATTGAAGATAAAGACATTCCCATATTAATAATTCAACCTGATTTCTTATTTGTTTTTATAATGCCTGATGGTCTTCTCTATTCTCGGAGCTGAAAAGAAAGTAGTGACCCCATTATTGACAACCTGGATTATACGATTGATGCGATATGATGCGATGCAAGGGTGCAGGCTATCCTACACCAACTCCGGACATGGTCGACGCCCTGCACTCTGCTGTATCCATCAATATAGGGTCCTGATGCAGGTTAGGTAAGAGTGGAGGGTGGCAACCAAGTCAACATTTTTAGCAGTAGCTTAAATCCGTGTTGGTGGAAGATTCTGAAATTGTTGTACATAAGTTGAACTAACAAATGTATATCAGGTTTTTTTTTTATTGTAAAGGTGGATCCAAGGTATGGCAAAGGGGGTGGTTACTCAAAACAACACATTTTTTTATAAAAATGCCCTCTTTTGCATGGCTTAGTTATTTGAAATGTTTTATGAAAAAGAAAAACACCATTCAGCAAAAATAAGAGAAGTATGTGAGTGCGAGCAGGCATCGCAACGTTTTGAGGTTCAATAACTGTTGTTGATGAAGATGCTATCTTGTGAATCTGGTCCTTTCTAGGTTATCTTTTGAGCAGAAGTATAGTTGGAATTGCTTATGTACTTATCTCTTTAATACTAAACTTTTTCTTTGTTCATGACAAATGGTGGAGTCTCATTCCACGTAAGCGCGTTGCACCTCGATCACACCCACACACCCAACTGTTGCGCACAACCGTATGGGAGTCAAATTTTCCACCACGGTTGGTGAAGTTATTGGACATTTTCAAACAATGTCCACTTCTGATTTTGTTAAGGGCATTATTAATCATATATTCCATGGGAGTTTGATGGTCATATTTTAAAAGAATCCACCCGCTGTAATAAATTGAAAAGTTGATGTTAAATTGTGACCTCGGCGTGTTATGCCAGTGAAGTGCAAGCACTGCTGCCGATGCGTTGAGTATAATTATACGGCTGTCACTTTCTTCACGGGCACCAGCCCACCTTTGCCAAATGAGTACCTGGTACTTCAGGTCCTGTGGAAGAAGGTGGAAGCTTTTTTATGATTTTCATTAAACTAATACACCCGCTACCCGAAGTATAAGTACAGGTACTATACGTGGATTGTGCATGCACTGTGTTGATGGCACACCTAAACTTGCACTAACACATACTGGGTATCCGCCCTCACGCACTAAATCAGTCGTGCAGTTTTGTGAAAAAGTAACATGGCACACGCGCTGCACATAATTGAGAAGCGACTTCGTAAAGTTGAGTACAGACGACCAAGTTGAGACTCCGCGTGTACAAACTATTTGTAATGTAATATCTGTTGATTTTTTTTTTAACAATCCATTTAATCCAACCAGTTGATTTTCAACATTACAATGGTTTATTGTCTCTCAGTTATTCACTGTTAAAGCAACATAATTATTATCAAACAACATTGAGATTTGTTGGTGTTGTGTTTACCATAATGGTGTTGGACTGAGTACGTTACTGCCAAAATGACTTCAGGGTCAGGCATACCACCATAATCAGAGTTCAACAGCGTTGAATTACCAAAAATGTCTTGGACTGATTACTGCACTGTCAAACTGATCTAGCTTAACAAGGCTCAGGACCATCACCATAATCAGAAACAAAAAGGTTGGGTGATGAGTTACCATTTAGTGTCGGACTGAGTAACGCACTATAGTCTTAAACTGATCATGCTTAGTATTGTGTCAGGCAACCACCATGATCAGAGTCTAACAGTTTGGTGTTGATTTATTGTGTTGGTCTGAGTACTTCACTGCAAAACTGACCATGCTATCAAGGGGTCAGGCATACCACCATAATCAGAGTCCAACAGTTTGGGTGTTGAGTTACCATAATGGGGTGTTGGACTGAGTGCTGCACTGCCAAACTGATCATGCCTAGCATGGGGTCAGGCATACCGCCGTAATAGGCCTTATTTTTGACTGCAAGAGGTTGGCCTTTGGGAAAGATTGGGGGTCAAACCATAGCAATAGTGTGAACCAGATGCAATTAGACTTCTAATAAAGCAGTTAATATACAACTTTTGAGGTTTTTTTTGAGTCTAACAATGTAATATCAGTGTAATATATTTTCTTGGAAAATTTGTAAATTTAATGTTGTGAAATATTTTGTACTTTCAAAATGGAATTAGTATTGAGCCCTCTTGCTGTCAAAAATAAGCCCTATTCATATAAATCACTTTTGAGATTACAATAAAACAATGAAATTGATTATTGAAGAAAAAAAGCTGACAGTAAAAATCTGAAATTTCTTGAGTAAACATTTCTTAGTTCAATTGAGATAATTCAAATGAACAACTCGTTTTTGTTCAACTTGTCCTCCAGACCAGTCTAAATCAAAGCTGCCAGATATTACAATCCTCTCATTCAGTATGTAATTAGTTACCAATCAAAGTCTCTCAGTGTCACTAGGTGGCAGCAGACCCACCGGGTAAGTTTCCATTATTCGTTTAAATATGTGCTCAGAACTCTCAACACAAAATATGTCTGCTGACACCTAGTGTCTAAAAGTCTCCCACTGAATTGCAATTTAAATTTAAATTGGCATTAAAATGGATTTCCAACGACAAACCTGTTTTTCAATTTGATTTTACAATTATATCTACCTAGACAAACTACTTTTTCAGTACTGACATAAAGTTAAGAATTTAGTCAAATTTCTGATTCACTACGGTAGCTCTTGATTTATTTTTACAGAATTTGTAAAGTATTGAATAATTGGTGCTATAAATCGTACTGTGTTTTAGAACAAAACTATACTATGTATTTTGTTATCCAAGAATGAAATTGGTACATTATATTTTTTTCAATTGAACAATTGCAGGACTGCTTGCGTAAAACTTTCTCTGTTCTGATTGTTGCTTCAGAACAGCAATCTATATTTCTCTTTCCAGATGTAAAGTTTGCTCAATAAATAATTTAAAATATTAATTCTGAAATAGCGCTGTTTCTTGAGACTTCCAATCAATCCTACAAGAGATAACACTTAAAACTTAAAGGGGGACTGTTGTCATGATCATTACAGGCCTAGTGGCTGTACCTGGAATTATGAACTCTCAGTTACTGCACATGCGCACTTGTTGTCACATCAAAAAGGTCGTATCAAAAAAGGATGTCATGTTGTGATTAAAATGGATTTCAAACGTCAAACCTAATTTTCAACTTGATCTTACAATCTTATCTACCTAGACTAACTACTTTTTCAGTGCTGCCATAAAGCGAAGAGCTTAGTAAAATTTCAAATTCACTACAGTACCTGTTGATTTATTTTTACAGAATCGGTAAAGTAATAAGTATTTGGTGCTATAAATCATACTTCATCATACAGCAAAACTATACCATGTGTTTCGTTATCCCATAATGCAATTATTACATTAAATACATTACAATTGAACAATTGCAGGACTGCTTGCGTAAAACTTTCTCTGTTCTGATTGTTGCTTCAGAACAGCAATCTGTATTTCTCATACCAGATGTTAAGTTTGCTCAATAAACAATTTAAAATATTGAATTTGAAGAACAGCTAATTATTAAGATTTGAAAAGTTTCTTTAAACTTCCAATCAATCAAACAAGAAAAAACACTTAAAACTTAAAGGAGGACTGTTGTCATGATCATAGCAGGCCTAGTGGCTGTACCTGGAATTACGAACTATAATTCAGTTACTGCGCACTTGCCATCTCATCAAAAAGGCAGCCATCCTTAATCTTTGTTTTACTGTGCACATGCGCACTTGTTGTCACATCAAAAAAGTTGTATAAAAAAGGAGATCATGCTGTGATGTGATGGTCAACACGTTCGCCTGTAGTAACTCAGTTAGAGTTAATAATTCCATGTACAGCCACAGGCCTGCTATGATCATGACTACAGTTCCCCTTTAATAAACAGGGAAAAGTATTTCTGTCACTCAAAAACACATTTTTTGTACATTATTATATTCCATAAAGTGAGAAACAAATGGCAGAAGGTGTTGCGTGGTTCACTTCTGATGTATTTTTCCTAACCCTGACCCTAGCATGTAGATCACGAGGGTTTATCTGAACATAGGTTGACTGAACATAGAGCAGTCACTCCTTTGGCAGCCAACCATTAACACACCTTGTGTCCATCCATTTCCTTTTAACCTTCATTTAAAACACTTATAACTGAATAACGCTATTATCAACATTTTGAATAAGTGACTATTTACAATTTTCAATATACACACATTTTCAATTACGTGCACACAGAATGCCACTAAGTTAAAGTGGATAAAATTAACAAATCCATGACGCTTGCGTAAAACTCTCTTCGTTCTGGGGATTGAATCAGAACATGCTATCAGAATTTATCATTCCATACCAAAGACATTGAAGTATTGAATAGACAACACTCTGTGTGGATTGCTTAAAATCAAACTCAAAAACACAAAACGTCAAAGGTGTCAAAGACATACACATCTCAGTGTTGTAGATCTCAAGATCTGTCTCGGTATCAAGACCGGTCTCCAGAGTCCAGACCCAGTTTGTTGAGGTCTCCCCTTCAGTCTCGGACATTGAGGTCTTGGCCTCGGTCTCCGTCTTGGTGGGGAGGTTTTTGTCTTGACAACAACACTAATACAGGCTCAGTTCAAATTATTTATACAAGTCAGGATTTGTAAAATCTACATTTGAAATATAACAATTACATAAGCCTTAAAAAATACCAGTAATCTAGAAATAGTCAATAATGTTAGCTGTCCCATTCCATTATGTAGGCTTACATCCCTCCTTTGTTTCTAAACCATCGACTGTCCAGTCAGTATTCGCTTCTCTTTTGAATATTTTCAAATTACATTTTTTTAATATTAATTTTTGACCCATTTTTGTCAACACAGAACCAATTACTTCATCTGTTGCAATTCATTTACTGCAATCCATTGGAAATGGTAAATGTTTGTTTTCCTGTTTAATTTCAACAAAAAACTAATTCAATTTAACACCTGATTAATTCAATTTTATTTGAAAATGAATGCGTCATGAAGTCGGCATTCAACAGTCAAAAGGACTTTACTCAGCTTCAACAGTTTAGCAGTCACTGGTAGAATAAATTCCTTAGAATTCATTAGGTCGCAAAGATCATTCAATTTTGTAAAAGCCAGTAGCAAGAGGCTGGTCAACCATTTCAATTTCATCAATTGTAAATAAGCAGTAAAAATTCAACTGAAGAATGGTCAAAATGTAGTCTTGAATGCCTATAAATGAAATACAACAACTAAAATAAACTGGATTCAGAATAAAATCATATGTACACAAAAACAAAAGTGAATGCAACAGTAGCTTAAAAGAAAACATTTAGTTCGATGGAATTTTGGAAGAGTGCATGAATTCGAATACGTGTTTAATTATTTCTTTATGAAATTGACTTGAAATTTGCTAAGCATAGCCTGGGAAAACCTTTAATTATAAAATATTTCTGATCTCCAACAGGCCATAAATATAACAAATGGCATTTTCATCACAAAAACATAATCTATCGCATTCCAGATGTAGAACTACAATTCTGTTAACAAGGAATGTTTGTTATCAGCTTGAATTTCATCATCTGACAAACCATTATCAATAAAATTGCTCACCACATCCGTGACATTGCTAATGAATCTTCTTAATCTCATGATATTTTTTGAAGCAACATTGAAAACATTTCCTTGTGACAGATTTGCATGTGGTTTATTTTGCTTGCTTTGTAAGAATATTTATGTTATTTTCAAAAGGACATTTTGGTTTTAATGTAAGATAGCAAAGTTGATTGTAGCTTTCAGCTTTGATAAAACGAGTAGATCATTTTGGATTCCAATTCTTGGTTAGAGTTTGAGTTTATATCACTTGCCGTAGTTTCATGCTGCATTTCTTGAGGGAGTAATAATATCCCTTCCACTTTCCCCATAGTATTCCCTCCGCGTGTGACACATCTCCCTGTGGGTAGTATTTACCATTCAAATGAGCCCAAAAGCATTCGTTAAACCACCAGGCACCTTCATGTCTCTCTGCACAACTATATGGCCATGCATCATTGTCCTGATCCTTTGTTGTGAATGGACGTCCATTATGGTATGCCATTGAATCACCAGCTGTACTCTGAGCATCATATAAACCAACATGGAGAGTGTACTTGTCACCTGTAACAGCAAACTCACCATAAGAAGCCCAAGCTGTTTTGGGCTTCCAATCTTCCATATCTATTCTGAGTTGCCATTGTCCTGATCCAGTAAGGTTACGCAGTATATCATTCCCCAACCAGAACTCATTCTGTAAATCACCAAACCCAGATTGGTATTCAGCCCAGGTACAGTAAAATTCAACAGATCCATCTTGTCTCCTCTGGAACACGATCCAGCCTCCTCCATCTGTCTCCATATCACAGTAAACCTGTAACCCACAAGTCAGACTTGTAGGAAAAATGGTGTATATACCACTGCTGTGATAACCAGCTTGATACAACATCAGACAATTGTTGTACTTTAACTTGTCATCATAGTAGGCACTTCCTTGAATCTCAACAAAGTCATGAGGGCTGTGAGCTCTGCTGGCATTATTCAACTCACAAACATCATTGCTGGTATGGTAGTTGAATGATGCACACAGTGGATCCATGGAGCAGTCTCGCCCACAGATCACAGCAGATGATACAGTCTTCCACTGAAACACATGATTCAGTAAGGCTCGGTTCTCAGCCAAGTAGAAATCACTATTAAACCTTTGCGGAGTCTTACTCTGACAGGGTTGTACCATAAAAGTCAAAAACAGGGCTGTGATGACAATGACCATGATGAAGATGCAGTTTTAGACTTCAGAAGGCATAATACAATCTAAACGATGAAGTGAGCTGCTTTTAAAATGTGTAAGAAATAAAACATCAGAATTTGCGTACCTGTCAAGCAATAAACGACAAGGGAAACTGACTGGGTAACTAATGCTCACAAATTTTATACCATGGCAACCCTTGATGGTTAATTAAGTAGGGCCCATTATTGAGATTATGGGATCGGATCTGTCCTTTGCCATTTTTAGAGCCAAAATAAAATATGGCATTTCCACGATGAAGTCAAGTCTTTACCTTAAGTGTTTTATCATAATGTATTGATATTAAAGTCTGTACATTAAGTGGTTTATGATAAAATATTGATATTGAAGTCTGTACCTTACTGGTTCATGATGAATAATTGATGACATACTTTTCATGTACAGACTTGACTTGGTGGAAAAATACAATAGAACCCTGCCAAGGCAAACTGGATTATGTTCCTCATTGCAGTAATGTTTAATAGTCTAACTAAGTAGGGCCTATTCTAGAGATTATGATATTGGAGTTGTCCTTTGTAATTTTTAGCATCTAGGACTAGTTTTAGACTCGGATGCACACGCTGACACAGGATCAATGCTTAAATGTACTTTTGATAAAGGTCGTATGGCAGAGGCCCTCACTGTCCTCAACTCTAAATAACAAGGGTTTATAAATGCTGGAGGAAGACACTTTCTTACTGAAAGTCTAACCATACTTAAGGGATTGTTTGATATTTCATTAACAGGACTTTTGAATAATTAGACAATACTCGAATATGTTTGGATGGATTAAGAAAAAGGGGTTGTACTAAACAAATGAGTGGGGTGATTGACCCATATTTGGATTTGTCTTTACCCTTTCCAGTACTTCCTTTTATAGCTCAAGAATGTGTAAGGTGTTAGAGATAGCCCCTCTGGACTTGCCTCATACACAGCTCCATTGTAACGACTAAGAACAATAAAATGCTTGTGAGATATATACAGAGTGTCGATGTGTATTATACAGGAACACTTTCAACCCAAATATAATCATTCCATTAAACTGTAAAGTGTCATCCGGTGATAATAAAACACTTCAAGATGCAGGCTCATTGCCATTACCCGACGGCGGTTTTGGTGGCACAAAAGATCATGCACATGATCATGTACACACGTACAACATGAAACAAGTTGCCTTCCTTACTAAAAGAGATACCCAAGGGTTATTTTTCCCAATGAGCCTGTATCTTTAAGGTGCAGACTAAACCTCCACATGGAAATGCTCCATTGTTTGCTAGTGGATATCCCAACAGGTTTTTTATTAACTAAACAAAGAAACAGGTTAAATGACTTCCACAGTTTAGAGGAAAGGACTCAGTTAATTGATTATGAAGTTAACTTAATTTGTGTGATGGAGAAGGAGGCATCACCCCGCCAAATACCCCAATGTCCCGTAGGAACGGGGAGTTCACGCTTCGGGGAAACAAGTTGTTATTGACTTTGTGATTGGATGAATTACACACGCATTGACTGTTAAATTAATCAAACAACGTTTTCATTTCTATAGAAAACTAAGTTCCCCCAGGTGCGCTGGAAGGATACCAGCTGAGTTCACATCGTCTCTTTCTGTGTGTAAGATAATGACATGTAGATGAGGGGCTGATCTGATATGAGGTTGTCCAGAGCTGGACGTGTTTTGAAGTAAAAATACAATTGTTGTTGAATGAAGTATTCTGAGAGCCGTTTTTATTTTTCTATGAGCGTCTGGCAACAGGTTAATTGACAAGGATCCCCACGTTTAGATCTGCTACAATTTGATATTAGGAAAAGTAAATGAATTCAGGTGTTCTGGTTTTCTATTAACACACTGTTGTAAAACCAACCTCAGTAGCAATTTCATCAAATTTGCAAATTGGAAAATTGATTGTAGCACTTTAGTAACTAACTGAAGAGAAACAGTCAGGCGAACAGTCAATTGTTTTCTTTTACTTCTTTCTTTTACTTGTGATGTATGGGCGTGGTAGTCCGATTGATCTAGGGCGAGGTAGTCCTCCACTCTGCTCTATCCATCAATAGAGACCTCATGCAGGACAGGGAAGAGTGGAGGTCAGCAACCAAGTCAACTTTTTTATCATTGGCACAAATTCATGTTGGTGGAAGATTCTGAAATTGTTGTACATAAGTGTGAACTAACAAATGTATATCAGTTTGTTTTATTGTAAAGGTGGATGCAAGGTATGGCAAAGGGGGTGGTTACTCAAAACAGCATGCAGGGCAAACTGTAAACAGCTCGGGACTGCAGCCAGCTGCATGGCTCTGGGATTTTGTTCGTATAAAAATGCCCTCTTTTACATTGCTTACTTATTTGAAATGTTTTATGTAAAAGAAAAACACTGTTCAGCAAAAATAAGAAAAGTGTGTGAGTGCAAGCAGGCATCACAACGTTTTGAGGTCCAATAACTGTTGTTGATGAAGATGCTATCTTGTCATTTTGGTCCTTTCTGGGTTATCTTTTGAGCAGGAGTATAGTTGGAATTGCTTATGTACTTATCTCTTTAATAATAAAGTTTTTATTTGTTATTCCCTGTTAATGTTTTTTTTAAACAATCGGATAAATTCAACCAGTTTATGTTTGTTATTTTCAACATTACAATGGTTTATTGTATCTCTGTAATTCACTGTTAAAGCTACATGATTATTATCTTGAGATAATTATTAGGCTGAGTACTTTACTACCAAAATGATCATACTTGAGGGTCAGGCATACCACCATACTCAGAGTTCAACGGCGTTGAATTACCAAAGATGGTCTTGGACTGATTACTGCACTGTCAAACTGATCTAGCTTAGCAAGGTTCAGGACCACCACCATAATCAGAAATAAAAAGGTTGGGTGATGAGTTACCATTAATGTTGGACTGAGTAATGCACTCTTAAACTGATCATGCTTAGTATTGTGTCAGGCAACCACCATGATCAGAGTCCAACAGTTTGGTGTTGATTTATGGTGTTGATCTGAATACTGCACTGCCAAACTGATCAAGCTATCAAGGGGTCAGGCATGCCACCATAATCAGAGTCCAACAGTTTGGGTGTTGAGTTACCATATGGTGTTGGACTGAGTAATGCACTGCCAAACTGATCATGCTTAGCATGGGGTCAGGCATACCACCATATAGGCCTTATTTTTGACTGCAAGAGGGTGGCCTTTGGCGCAGATGGGGGGTCAAACCATAGCAATAGT
This sequence comes from Marthasterias glacialis, assembly GCA_911728455.2. Classification (NCBI taxonomy): domain Eukaryota; kingdom Metazoa; phylum Echinodermata; class Asteroidea; order Forcipulatida; family Asteriidae; genus Marthasterias; species Marthasterias glacialis. The sequence goes on along the minus strand of OU452220.1, from coordinate 9,444,547 downwards.
GTGGTAAACCAGATGCAATTAGACCTCTAACAAGGCAGTTAATATACAACTTTTGATTTTTTTTTATTGAGTCTAATAATGTAACATCAGTGTAAGATATTTTCTTTGAAACTTTGTATTTTTAATGTTGTGAAACATTTTTGTACATTCAAAATGGAGTTAGTATTGTGCCCTCTTGCTTTCAACAATACGCAGTGGCCTAGTCACATTATCACTTTTGAGATTACAATAAAACAATGAAATGGATTATTTGAAGAAAAATAGCTGACAGTAAAAATCTGAAATTTCTTGCCTAAACATTTCGTAGTTCAATTGAGATAATTCAAATGAACAACTCGTTTTTGTTCAATTTGTCCTCCAGACCAGTCTGAATCAAAGCTGCCAGATATTACAATCCTCTCCTTCAGTATGTAATTAGTTACCAATCAGAGACTCTCAGTGTCACTAGGTGGCAGCAGACCCACTGGGTAAGTTTCCATTATTCGTTTAAATATGTGCTCAGAACTCCCCCAAACAAAATATGTCTGCTGACACCTAGTGTCTAAAAGTCTCCCACTGAATTGCAATTTAAATCTAAATTGACATTAAAATGGATTTCAAACGACAAACCTATTTTTCAATTTGATCTTAGAATCATATCTACCTAGACTAACTACTTTTTCAGTACTGACATAAAGTTAAGAATTTAGTTAAATTTCTGATTCACTACGGTAGCTGTTGATTTATTTTTACATAATTTGTAAAGTATTAAGTATTTGGTGCTATAAATCATACTGTGTTTTAGAACATAACTTTACCATGTATTTTGTTATCCAACATTGCAATTGTTACATTAGATTTTTTTTTCAATTGAACAATTGCAGGACTGCTTGCGTAAAACTTTCTCTGTTCTGATTTATGCTTCAAAACAACAATTAGTATTTCTCTTTCCAGATGTAAAGTTTGTTCATTAAATAAAGTTAAATATTTCTTTTTAAATAGTGCTGTTTCTTTAGACTTCCAATAAATCCTACAAGAGATAACACTTAAAACTTAAAGGGGGACTGTTGTCATGATCATAGCTGGCCTAGTGGCTGTACCTGGAATTATGAACTCTCAGTTACTGCACAAACACACAAGTAGTTGTACCAGTTACTGCATGCAATGCACGCACTTGTCATCATATCTAAAATGGCATATCAAAAAGGACATCGGATAGAATTAATAATTCCATGTACAGCCACAGGCCTGCTATGATCATGACTACAGTCCCCCTTTAATAAACAGGGAAAAGCATTTCTGCTCCTCCAAAACAAAATTTGTACATTATTTTATTTCATTCCAAAAAGTGAGAAAAAACTGTCAGAAAGTATTTTGTAGTACTGCAATTATTGTTAATCTTATTTGACACACCAATTTCCAACACCAATATGTTCCGACACTTCTGATGTATTTTTCCTAACCCTGACCCTAACCCTAGCGTGTAGATCATGAGGGATTATCAGAACATAGGGTTGACTAAACATAGCAGTCACTCCTTTGGCAGCCAACCATAAACGCACCTTGTGTCCATCCATTTCCTTTTAACCTTCATTTGAAACACTTATAAATAAATAACGCTATTATCAACATTTTGAATAAGACTGAGTGACTATTTACAATTTCCATTACACAAACATACACACGGAATGCAACTAAATTGAAGTGGATAAGATTAAAAATCCACTACTGCTTGCGTAAAACACAAAAGACCAAAATGTCAAAGGTGTCACAGACATACGCATCAGTGTTGTAGATCTGGAGACCAGTCTGAGTATCAAGGTCACACCACCATCAATCAGATATGAACAGTTTTGGTGATGATTCACCAGATAGTGTTGAACTGAGTACTGCATCTTTAAACTGATCATGCTTAGCATGGGATCAGAAGTCCAACAGTTTAGCTCTTGAGTTATCATAATATGTTGGACTAAAATCTGCATTGCCAAACTGACCTTGCTTTAGCCTTGGGCCAAGCATACCACCACTTGTTAGAGTGGAACAGTTTGGTGCTGTGTTACCATCTGGTTATTCAGTTACTATTATCATCTATGTTTTGTATTTTTTTGCATTCTGAAGAGTCATCGGATGGAAAAAGTATTTCATATTTATATAATTTAAATGCGATTTATTGATGTTATCTATTTATTCACATAAATCACCTTTGAGTTTACAATATAACAACAATGAATTTGAAAATTTGAAGAAAATGAACTAAGAAAAAGTATTTCATACTGATATAATTTAAATGGGATTTCTTGATGTTATCTATTTATTCACATAAATCACCTTTGAGTTTACAATATAACAACAATGAATTTGAAAATTTGAAGAAAAATTACTAAAAGTTAAAAATATCTGACTGAAGTTAAAAATCTCAAAATTCTGTAAACCTTTTTGTGTTCAATTGAGACATTTCAAATGAACAACTCTTTCTTTTTTCAAACTTGTGGTCCAGACCTGTCTGAATCGAAGCTGTCAGATATTTCAATCCCACCATTCAGTTTGCAATTAATTACCAATCAAAGACTCTCGTTGTCACTAGGTGGCAGCAGACTCACTGGGTATTTGTCCATTATTCTTTGAAATATGTGCTCAGAACTCCATACAGTAAAGACATTACCGTCAAAATATGTCTACTGCCCGTAGTGTCTAAAAGTCTCCCATTGAACTGCAATTTTCTTTTTTAATTTGTTTCAAATCGGATTATTTGTATTTCAGACTACAAACCTGTTGTACAACTTGATCTTTACAATCCTATCTACCTAGACTAACTAACTACTCTTTCAGTGCTGGTATAAAGTTAAGTGATTACTACATTTTGTGAATAAGTTTTCACCAGTTTCACAAAATCGAATGTGCCCCACAGCCTAAAAAAAATTTTTATGAGAAAAATCATGTTTGAGGTTGAACTATCATTCAAACTGCTGTTTCATGGGCAAATAACTTTTGTTTGTTTGAAATTTGCCAAGTTTAAATATTTGTTCAATATTAAAACTGTTTTGATGAGCTATTTTCCTTGTTTAAAACTGATCAACTTTAATTAAAACAAGTAAAACCTAAAGTATTTAAATCCATTTTTATTGTTGAGGAGTTATTCTATTCAAGTTGTGACACTGGTTTTCTCTACATCACAAAAGATACAAATTCAAACAGAACCAAATTTAAAATTGAAAATTCAAGAACAAATCCATGACTGCTTGCGTAAAACTCTCTTTGTTCTGTTGATTGAATCAGAACATACAATCTGAATTTTTCATTCCTTATCAAGAGACAGTTCATCCTGTGAGTTGTAAAAAATCGTATACACAGCAAAGTGTGTGCACTATTAAACCATAATCAAATACATCAAACCAAATTGTCTTAAGTGTCACTGACAGTGTTGTAGTGGAGACCCCAAAGTGCAAGACAGTGACTGAGATCTCTCATAGCGGGAGACCTCCCCATCGAGACCAAAACCAAGACAGAGATCTCAGACAAATCAGTACTGTGAACTAATAAAACAATTCTCAAAGCCAATTTGCTTTATTTTTTCCCATATGATGGCTTTGATCAGCCTTCACTATGGTGTCCAAAAGACACTGTGTTATACGGGAAAAGTTTGACTGTGCTGCACCCTCAAAAAAACAACAACGTAGGGCCAGCTTGATGATTACACTTTTGATAATTTGTTATTCTTTTGGGTTCCTCTTTTTTGGTGTTGAATTATGATCTCAAAAGGTCTTAACATGAGACCCCAAGATCATTGCTCTAAGACCGAGACCGAGTCCCAAGACCTACAACAATGGTCAGTGGCATACACATTCATATCAAAGCATTTCTTCAAGTCAGGATTTGTAAAGATATAATTATTTGATAGTTACTACAATAATTTAAAAGCTTATAAGTGCCCTTTACAAATCTATCAATATTTTAGAAGTATATTAATGTTTTATGCTGTTTCATTGAATTATACATATCTCATATCTCATACAACCATCAGAGATCCACTCATCAACATGCTTTTCATCTAACGATTATTTGGTGTTCGGGCAGTCCGAACACACAGTAAGATCATAACTAGTAGAGGAAACTACTGTTGTGACGTCATGATGACGTCATCAGGTGTTGAATTACATTTTTTAAAAACCACAGTAACAGGTAAAAAAAGACAATTTGTTGTTTTTGATTGGTTCTTTTTGGTTTAATTTGGCAATGATATGAATATTCATGATGAAAATGACCTTCAGGCATATCTATTTCATTCAATATATTTTATTCAATTTTGTGTTGAATAAAAACATTTATTTGATAAATTATACCAAAGTTTGCAATTACTCTTAAAACTTTGACCAGAGAATCAAGCTTTCTTCTGAAAGATATTTGAAAGGAGATGTGACAAGTATTTGTTCTCTTCAAAATAAATGTGAACATAACAAAATAGGTTTTGTTATTACCATGTTCCTATCAATTTTTTTTCCAAGTAAATTCAAGATTTATTTCAATCCTTTGATCGGTTAAGTTTTAATTCTCAGACCGGAATTTATTTTGTCAATAATAATGTTTTCAAAATCAGGTTTAGACTTTGAATTCAAATAATTTGCTGAATTTTCATGCTGCATTTCTTCAGGGAGTAGTATTGACTCTTCCAGGTATTCCATTGTAATCCTTGTGCGTCTGTCGCATGTCCATATGGGTAGTATTTACCATTCAGATGAGCCCAAAAGCATTCTCTAAACCACCAGCCTCCCTGAAATTCCTGTGCACAGTGACCTGATGATGCATCATTGTCCTGATCCTTTGTTGAGAATGGACGTCCATTATGGTGTGCCATTGAATCGCCAGCTGTACTCTGAGCATCATATAAACCAACATGGAAAGTGTACTTGTCACCTGTCACAGCAAACTCATAATAAGAAGCCCAAGCTGTGTTGGACAGCCAATCTTCCATATCTACTCTGAGTTGCCATTGTCCTGATCCAGTAAGGTCACGCAGGATATCATTGCCCAACCAGAACTCATTCTGTAGATCACCAAACCCAGATTGGTATTCAGCCCAGGTACGGGAAAAGTCAACAGAGCCGTCTTGTCTCCTCTGGAACACGATCCAGCCTCCTCCATCTGTCTCCATATCACAGTAAACCTGTAACCCATCAGTCAGACTTGTAGGAAAGATGGTGTATATGCCATTATCACGGTAACCAGCTCGATACAACATCTGACAACTGCTGTTACTTATAGTGCTGGGTAGTGAAAATGACAAAGTGTCCAAGTTGTCATCATAGTAGGCACTTCCTTGAATCCAAACAAAGTCATCAGGGCTGTGTGATCTACTAGCCTTATTCAACTCACAAATATCATTTGTATGATAGTTGAATGATGCACACAGTGGATCTATGGAGCAGTCATGCCCACAGATCACAACAGAAGATACATTCTTCCACTTAATCACATGATTCAGTAAGGCTCGGTTCCTAGCCTGGAAGAAATTGTCACTAAAGTGTTGGGGAGCCTCACTCAGACATTGTTGTATCATAAAAGTCAAAAACAGGGCTGCGATGACAGTTGCCATGATGTAGATGCAGTTGTTGACTTCAGAAGGCATTTAAAACAAACTAAATGATGAAGTGACCTGGCTCAGGTGTTAGAAATAAAACATCAATTGCGTTACTCTAACAAATCTCCTACCATGGCAAAGCTGATTACTTTCCTCATCAAAGTAATGCTTGAATGGCTAATAACAATCAGGCCTATTGTAGAGATTATTGGATTGGATCTGTATATTGTCATTTTTTGAACCAATACAAAATATAGCTTTTGCATTTGGAAAGTCAAGTCTGTACCTGAAGTATTTTATCATAACATTTGTATGATAGTTGAATGATGCACAGTGGATCCATGGAGCAGTCTTGGCCACAGATAATAATAATACTAATAAATAAATAAATGCAGTTTTAGACTTCAGAAGGCATTTAAAACAAACTAAAGGATGAAGTGATCTGGCTCAGGTGCAAGAAATAAAACATCAGAATTTGTATTACTCTAAGTAATCTACTACAATGGCAATGCTGATTACTTTCCTCATCAAAGTAACGCTTGAATGGCTAATAACAATCAGGCTATTGTAGAGATTATTGGATTGGATCTGTATATTGTCTTTTTTTGAACCAATACAAAATATAGCATTTGCATGTGGAAAGTCAAGTCTGTACCTGAAGTATTTTTTCATAACATTTGTATGATAGTTGAATGAGGCACAGTGGATCCATGGAGCAGTATCGCCCACAGATAATAATAATAATAAATAAATAAATGCAGTTTTAGACTTCAGGAGGCATTTAAAACAAACTAAATGATGAAGTGATCTGGCTCAGGTGCAACAAAAAAAACATCAGAATTTGTATTACTCTAAGTAATCTACTACAATGGCAACGCTGATTACTTTGCTCATCAAAGTAACGCTTGCATGGCTAATAACAATCAGGCTATTGTAGAGATTATTGGATTGGATCTGTATCTTGTCATTTTTTGAACCAATACAAAATATAGCCTTTGCATGTGGAAGTATTTTATCATAACATTTTGATAAAACTCTAAAAGTGCAGACTTGAACTTCACTTGAAATTCTATATATTTTTTCACCAATAGAGTTCCTGAAATGAATTTAAACAGAACAAACAAACAGGTCGAAAAAGGTCTCCACAGTTTGGGAAAGGACTTAACTAATTGATAATTTGATGTGAGTAAAATTGTAAGTTCAGTCACCTGTTCCAGTGTTCAGTAAACATACAATAAAACCACTTTGTAAAACTACATGTATCATCCGATTTTCCAGCCCCATTTCTCCATACAAGGAGTGAGAATGCTTTAAGGTCATAATTATTATTGGTTGAAAAGAACTCTAGATCCCTGCCATGGCAACGTAGATTAACCAGTTAAGTTTTATGCTATGAGATGATAAGGATAAACACACTGACACAGGATCGATGCTTGAAAATACTTTAATGTAGCTCTTATGGCGGAGGCTCCCACTGTCTTTGACTCTAAATTACAAGAGTTTAAAAATGCCTTCTTACTGAAAGTCTAACCATATAAGGAATTGTTTCATACTTCATTAATATGACATTTGAATAATTATACAATACTCGAATATGCTTGGAAGGATTAAGAAAAGGGGGTTGTACTAAACAAATGAGTGGGGCGATTGACCCATTTTTGGACTTGTCTGTACCCTTTCCAGTACTTCCTGTCATTGTTCAGGAATGTGTAAGATCGTAGAGATAGCCCCTCTGGACTTGCCTCATACACAGCTCTATTGTAATGACTAAGAATAATGAAATGACTGTAAGATATACACAGAGTGTTGGTATGTATTATACAGGAACACTTTCATCCCAAATATTAATCATTTCCATTAAATTGTAAAGTGTCACCCAGTGATAATTACAGTTGTTTAACCGGCATCATCCCCTGCGTATTTCAGGTCAGTTTAAAGTATTAAGTATAAACAATTTTACCATTAGCTGGTTATAAACTGGTTTCACTAGGATTTGAGTTGGTTGGAGAATGAGTGAGTATGATTTGACCAAAATGAGCATGAGTTGTTATAAACATAGAGGAAGGAATCTCCTCCATGTATAGAGTATGAGTTGGTTGGAGTACTATGACGAATCGACCCGTTTCCTGCCAGAATCATCCCTGCGTTTTTCAGGTGTTTTTTTGTTTCTTTTGTTTCTTTTGTTTGTTTGTTTGTTTTTTTGGGGGGTGTGTTTTCCCCATGCAATGCTTCACTGTGGAATCGTTTGCCGGTAACCTGTTTCTCTGAGGGATATAATCTTTCTCAATTTAAGCAGAATGTCAGCAGTTTTCTTCTGCCCTAATTTTCCACTTTCTTTCTATTTTCCTTGTAGCCTTCACCTAGAGTGGCCTTGTGCCTTGTGATGGGCGATTAACATAAAAAAGAAGAAGACAAGACCATGACTGAAAATAAATATGATATGGCGCCTTGGGACTTTCCATCATTGCAATGATCTTATAATTATGCGTATACTGAAGAAACATTAACCTGCATCGTCTTTTTGCTTTTTTTCCCCAAAGTAAATTAATGAGAAATGTATCGAAGTTGCTTACCACCATGAAGTTGTGAAAGTTCATCTCTGAATAAGATAGCTCCTCTATAACTTCAAGATGATTCCTTTGAGTGGTCAGACCATACCATACATGTACAGCAACCACCATACTTTACTGCTGTATACTGCTAGTGATTCCTAACTTGCATATTTGGGGGTCATATGAGGTCAAATTTACAATGTTATTATCAGTAGTTTCAGGAAACTATTACATTTCAAATAATGAATTAATGTATAAATTATCTGTTATAACCCAGCTACAGATGGATGCAGTTAGCTGTCTGAGTGACATGCACCTTGAGAGAACCAGAATAATGGAGACTCATTTTTGTCCAGGTCAGTCACGCTATGCTTTTTCATCTCCATCACATTGAACGTCTTGTGACTTTAGGAAATTACTGATTCTCACCAAATACATTGAACAGTGTTTCCCCCTGCCTGTTCCAAAGTGAGGCGGCCCACACTTGCTCCTTTCTAAGCTTTTAGGTTTTTCTGAGCCTGAACAGAAAAAAAACTGTATTTCTCAAAGATCTTCATCCTGCTTCTTTTGAAACAACACATTGGAATAACAAGGCTGCAAGGTTCTTTTTTTTAAGCCTGAACTGGGAAACCCCTTCATAATGGATTGGGTGGGTGGAATCTAACACTATTGCAATAAACTTAGATAAAACAGCTGATTCAAAAATACCATGCAGATTTTTAACATCTAGTCCTATCATTCTGGATGCTACTCATAAATGAATTTCCTTGTAATTTGAAAGAAATGACACTTTTTTTAAGATTACAATTCATTTTATTTCTATGATTTTGTGCACCTGATTAATGTAAATAATGAAATAATGTCAATTCTTTATAACCCAGCTCCAGATTGATGCAGTTAGCTGACTGAGCAACATGCTCCTTGAGAGAGAATGAGACTCAAACCAGTGGAGACCAGTCATGCTACACTTTCATCTTTGTGCTGTTTTTTTGTATTAAATGTCTCCTGACTCTAGGAAATCCATGATTCAACTGAAAACATTGAGTAGTGTTTCTCCCCTGTAAATAATTGGGTAACTAAAGGGGGCATGTGTTGTACTTCAGAAAACACTGAAAAGGGGCTTGTTTAGTATACAGTTTTAATTGGTCAAAATGCCCCCTAGGAAAAATGGTTCCTCCTTATGTGACCCCTTAAATTTGACCCTAGTTACGGAACTGCCTGCACATCCAAGAGTGAAGAGGCCCAACTTGCTCCTGTTACTTACTGTCTATACTTTATGATTTGTGCCTTATGTACTGATTGCATCAGGGGATTATTTAGATGTGCTTGAGGGATTCTAAAGAATGTCATTATACTTGGCATAATGCATAGAGCTGTTATGCGTATTATACACTTTTTTTATGATGATCCATTGTATTTTCCAAAAAATGAAGTTATTGAGTTCCATGTACAGTCTGTTCAACACGGTTGTTCCCACATGGTAAACTTAGTGTATCATATGTCAATGTAACAAGGTCGTATCTCCTAAAATAACGTTAACGATAAAAGTTATAAAATGTCAATAACCTGGATGTACACGCAAAGTCATTGGACGCCAAGGTACATCATTGTACAGACCATTTTTACGCAAGATACAACTTTGTTGTAGAATCAAGTCACTACCTTGTTGCAAGGACAGGCTGATATGTAAATTTGAAGGGGGTTGTTGTGAAAAGAAGGGAATACATGCAGTTTGAAATTGTCAAAGGAAAGATAAACATTTATTGACCCAAATAAATCACCTAACATCACACTAGAATAAATCTTGCTTGCGTTACTTTGGGAGTTAACTTCCCTTCATGAGCATTTTAGGCAACACAAACACTTTTACATGAGCACTATATCTGTATGTTAAGTTTGACTTGAAAGATGCAAGACCATGGTCAGACAGTAGCCAAGTGTGACATCAGTGCTAAGGGTCTAATACACAGTCATTGATCAAAAAATGTAATTGAGTAAAATAGTGGTGCCTAACATCAGTACTCTGTCAATGTATATATTTATGGACATTTTGATAGTGAAAACAAGAGAATTCTTCCCGTGGAGTTTTCAGATTTTTTACAGAACAGTAAAATGTATCATCGGGGGGCGGGGAGAAAAATATGCTAAACATTAACAATCTTGCTACTGCAATCAAGCTCAAGCCATGACGATATAGTTTAATAATGATCATTGCATGTAATAACACATTTACTTAAATGTATGTTATGTAATAACACACTAACTAAAATGCAAATATTTATCGTTCTGATCGTTGATCGTTCTGAACGTTGGATACAAAGTTATTCTCTTAGATCTACTGCTCTAGTGCTGAGGATACAGTTCCTTTTAAGCTCCTGACAATCTATAACTGCAGGGATTACCAAAAAGGTGGAAACGCCATCATTTCAACCTGCCACCGATATATTGGACTCTAATTTAAAACCCCTTTTCATGACCTGTGTTTTGTCTTTATTTTACAACACCATTTATACAAGTTGCTGCTTTAATAGTGCTATTTGTCCATGTTGGAATTGCCAATAGAAGTTGAATTAAATGCAGTAGTTTTACTGTGCCAAAAAATCACAACAATGTTTCATTGATTGTTTATGTGAGCTGTCTGAGAATCATTACAAGCTGCATTTAGGGAAATATTATTTCAATATTATGGGGCAATATGACATTATTGTTACCCCCAAATCACAAATGTGTGCTGGTTATTATTACTATATAATATGCAAAAGGCAAGTAATACGAAATCTCGTCAGTGAGGATGCCTGCTTCATTCATAAAATCAAACTTGAAAATGAGGTCAGTCAAAATACTTGAAAAACTTAATGGTTGATGGGGCCAGCATGTTTGATTAAAATTTAAGGTAAATATTTCCGTGCGATTGTATGCTCTAAAATTATGCAGTTGACACTACTCACTGATGCCTTTTTATCCAACTTCAGACAGGATATAAGCTGTATTTTGGGAAATTAACCTTATCAGGACTGGGGGGGGGGGGCACAGTGTGCTTCCCTTCCAATGTTTTCCCTGTAACTTTTAAATGCTTAATTCGATCACAAGGAAGTTTTGTGACTTTTCGTAAAATATATCTGGATTTATGTTTGCAAAAGAATAATTCATATTTTGGGTTAGCTGTTGCCATGGCAACCATTTCTTTGACCCTGGGTCACCACACGATTTTACTGTTTTTAATGATTTTTGAACAAAATTTCCACTTATTATTTATTTCTTTGCCAGAAAAATGCAAGTGATGAGTCACACTTAGTCATCTGTAATACAGACTGTGCAGGTATTTGTCCAGTGTAGAGGTACATTTATATGAACATTAACCCTATCAGGACCGGGCTTTTTTTGGACTTACGGGGACTGGGGGGGGGGGGGGGGGCTAACTGTGCCCCCCCACCGTATTTTCCAAAGTCTTGGGCCGATTTTTATGAAACTTGCCACAAATGTGTATTTCACCGAGTTCTACATGATGGTGCAAAAAAAAATCAAAAAAATTGCATTAAAAGTAATTTTTGTAGTTTTTTTGCCCATTTTTTGTCAAAAATCGTATTTTTCCCATAATTTCCATATTTTTTGCCAGAATTCTGTAAAACTTTGCAAATTTGTCTTTCTTGACATCTTCAAGAACATAAACACCTTTTTCTTTACCAGAGTTACCGTTGAGGGCGCTAAACAAGCTGTTTTATGTAATTTTTGGGAAAAAACGTTTTTACATTTTTCCACTTAAAAATCGATGTAAACAGTCCTTTTAGGGTCCGAGTGTGCATTTATGAGGCCTAAATAACAACTCTATAGTATTTTTAGACCTCAAAAGTTCAAAATTATAATGTTGAAAATATTCCATAGATACAAAATTTTGCAAAGTTCGAACCCCTAAAAAACAGCTAAAAATACAAAATCCAAGATGGCCGCCAAAATGGCGGCCATTCTGGATTCCCACAATGCATCTCAAACTATCATGTGACATTTCGGTATCACTGTTGGCCACTAAAAATACTTAAAAACATAACATTTTGCTAAAAAATGCCCCAAAATCACAAAAAATCACAAAAAACGAGTAATATGGGTTCAAACAAACGGTTGCCATGGCAACCACTGACCTCCAATAACAATCGTATTTTGACAAAATGACCGTAGATAATTTTTAAGTAAAGTCAGAAAATTTGGTGGCGATCGAATGTAGCGTTTAAAAGTTACAGGAAAAAGTTGGGTAGGGGGGGCACATTGTGCCCCCCCCCCCGGTCCTGATAGGGTTAAGTTGGCCGCGAACAAATATGTCTGAAGTTCTTGAATAAAGACATTATGAACTAATGGTCAACTGGTATAATCCCCTCCAAGTTAATTTAGTTTGATCTCGGCACCAATAAAAACATGTGTTTTTTATTGATTATTAAGGCCCCATCTAAACATTAAAACTGACTTTGAGTTCTTGCATTCTTTGCACAAACTAAGATATTTGTAATAAAACCAACTCTGTGAAATTGTCAGCTCATTTGGCGTTGTTTCACTTGAGAGAAAGCAGTAAAAATGCATTTTACGCATTTTGTAAATCTGTGAACATTTATGTTTTTCCTCTTCACCAAAGATTATAGAGCGCCGTAGATGCCTACGGCACTCTATAATCTTTGCTCTTGATCAATGTTGAACTTGGGCTTTAAATAGACCTTTATCATGGTGCGGCCATCTTAATTTTCTCCAATTCAAACCAATGTAGTCAAACGAGGCTGGAAGGGCAAATAGTCTGGTTCCTTTTTGTACAATGAATAGTAGCATGTATTACTGTTATTGGATACAGGGAACATGACCAACATGGTTGCTGCATGGTAAAGGTCTGTTCTCTGAGAAGGTTAAGACTGCCTCGATTCCCACTACAGAGGGCGCTCTCCCCACCCTCATCATTTTTTCTAAGTGCCCGGATTGCGGCCGAGGTTGCAGTTGGAATGACTTATTATTGAGCACATGGAAAATTGGTAAATATTGTTTCAATGGTATAACAGTAACTAAGTAGTAACTCGTGTGTTCTGGGCTGACGGAGAAGGAACTGTAAAGTGGCTGCTCTGTCCGGAGAGGAGCTAAAGACAGCGAGAACACTGAATACTGAAACACACAATCAATGTTTTTGCAGTGCACCAACCGCTACAGCATGCACTTGACTCTCTGTACCGAACTGTGCTGGACGTCGGTGGTGGTTTTGAGCAATTTGTTGTTTGCAATACCTACATTTAAACACAGATACACTCAAGCTTGTCATTGTAACCATGCCATCTAATGTGCTTCTGAACTGTCAAAGCTGACATAGTGACATTGACAATGACAGAGCTGTACGAAAACTGGAGTTGTACTTGTAGCCGCTAGAAAGGGATGGCCTGCCGCAGCCACACTGACTGGTGGTTTTAATAAGTGGCTTGCATTCCATGCCTTCATGAAGTCACCTTCTCAGCAGTATAGACGGTGATCAGAACGAAAGTAAAGTCTGCTGGTTGCTCTACATCCTACCTGTATGGTATTGTTTAACCATTCACAACAATCATCTTGAATTTGAAACTAAATTCGGAGGTGAACCTTCACAACATCATGATGGTAAGGAAACTTTAGTACATTTCTCATTTATTCTTTCATCTTGACCAAACCCCTTCCCCCAAACCAACAGTTTCTTGTCAGTGCCTGCATAATGCCATATTTGAAATGCTTGCCTGCATGATACTAAACAGCCCTTGTTTAGGTGTTTCCAACAGTATCACACTTTGTTACATACACGTATTACGGGAGATATGGCATGAAGCTAGACCAAGTAACTGGGGTGTTGTAATTCTTTTTTTTTTGAGATTTGACATATGTACTGGTCATACTGGCTGTTTCATTAGAATCCCCGGTGATTGCAGCTACATGGTACAACCACACACAATGCTAGTCAGCGAAATCATGGCTGCAATGTAGCTGCTCTCACCAGGATCTTACATGAAACAGCCGTTTTCAAAGTTGTGACGTCGTGTTTGTGACGGCAGTTATTCAATTTCAAAATGGCTGCCACCGATGGAGGAGCTTTTCCACGGGGGTCTAATGAGGCCCACTGTTTTTTGGTCGTTGTTTCACAAAATATTTGGGTAAAACTTAGTCATTCAGTTGAGAATAGCTAAGACTTCTTAAAATAGATCTAGATCATTAAAAATGTCAAAAAAATAGTTCTACCCCACCAAAGTTGTCATCGGTCGGCCGCTACACAAAGTAATGGGATGGATGTGTGGCTAAGGATCAGAAGGTATGTCAAAATCCATCAGCCACACAGGTGGGGCAAACTAGCACCCAAGTAAGGTATATGTTTTTCCACTCAACAAAATTGAAGGAAAATCACCCATTAGCTTCTCAAGATATCAAAGATGAAATAAAAGCCATTTAATTGTACTCAGGATGATTTTCTGTCCTCAAAATCAATGATTTTTGAAACCACTAATAATAGTGCAGCCTTTACAATCTCCATTTTACTAAATAGTATTTACAAAAATGTACTTTGTTTGAGGCTGCTTTTTCTTTTTTAACTTCACCACTGCCACTACTGCAACTAACAGGCTTTGGTGTACCAGCAGTACTACTACTACTAGTACTAGTAGTACTACCAACGTTGCTACCACTCCTACTTTCACTTAGGTTGGACTTGCTTTGTCAGGTCATTGTTGATGATTTTGTCCTTGCTTCGTGGCCGTTTTATCTTTGGTCATTTGTTAACATCACTTTGTGTTGTGGACTGGTTGAAACAGCACAATTTGTATTTAATTTAATTCCAATCTTGGCGATACTTTTCATGATTTGAGGAATTGTTCTCATGTCTCTCACTCTCAGCCATCATGTGCAGGATTCCTGTGTATGATGACTTGTCAAAAACACATCAATATTATAATGCTATTCACATAATGCACGAGCATGGTTGCTATGCCTTCACAGTTGAAGTGTGGCAGAGGTCGTGTATGACCGTGCACATAGCACACATAAGCACCACCTACATCATTGTAAGGACCGCCCAACTTTTGCTGCAGGGCCCTGGGAAGTCTTTTTTTTATAAAAACGCCCTCTTTTGCATTGCTTAGTTATCTGAAGCATTTTATGAAGAAAAAAAAATATTCAGTTAGCATTCTAAAAGTTAGCAGGCATCACAATGTTTTCAGGTCCTTGTCCTGCTTAAGGGCTCCCCTCCAAAAAAAAAACCAAAATCCTGTTGTTGATGAAGATGCCTTGTTGTGTATCTGATCCTTTCTGGGTTATCTTTCAAGTAAGAGTGTAGTTTGCTTATGTACTTATCTCTTTAATACTAAACTTGTTCTTTTTTATTCCCTGTTGATTTTTTTAAGCAATTCAGTAATTTCAACCAGTTGATGTTTTCAACATTACAATGGTTTATTGTCTCTTTGTAATTCATGGATAAAGCAACATAATTATTATCAAACACAATTTAGGATTGTTGGTGTTGAGCTACCATATGGTGTTGGACTGAGTACTTTACTGCCAAACTGATCATACTTTGCTGGAGGGTCAGGCATAACATCATAATCAGAGTTCAACAGCGTTGAATTACCAAATAATCGTCTTGGACTGATTACTGCACTGTCAAAGTAATCAAAAAAAGGTTTGGTGATGAGTTACTGTTCAGTAATGGACTGTGCAGTGCACTCTTAAACTGATTATGCTTAGCATTGTGTCAGGCAGCCACCATGATCAGAGTCCAACAGTTTGGTGTTGATTTATGGTATTGGACTTGGTATTGCACCGTCAAACTGATCATTCTTAGCATGGGGGGTCAGGCATACTGCCATGATAGGTCTTTTTTTTTAACTACAAGAGGGCGCCCTTTTCGTCAGATTTTGATCAAACCATTGCAACAGTGATGTAAACCAGTTGCAATTAGATTAATAAAGCAGTCAATATACAACTTTGGAGGGTTTTGTTAATTGAGTCTAAAATTGTAACAATATTCTAAGATATTTGCTTTTAATGTTTTGAATTTTTTTTGTGTTTTCAAATGGAATTAGTATTGCGCCCTCTTGTTGTCAAAAATACGGCCGCTTCCCATAAATCACTTTTGAGATTACAAAAAAACAATGAAATGGATTATTTGAAGAAAAATAGCTGACAGTAAAAATCTGAAACTTCTTGCCTAAACAGTTCAATTGAGATAATTCAAATGAACAACTCGTTTTTGTTCAACTTGTCCTCCAGACCAGTCTGAATCAAAGCTGTCAGATATTACAATCCTCTCATTCAGTATGTAATTAGTTACCAATTAAAGTCTCTCAGTGTCACTAGGTGGCAGCAGACCCACCGGGTAAGTTTCCATTGTTCATTTAAATATGTGCTCAGAACTCCCCCAAACAAAATATGTCTGCTGACACCTAGTGTCTAAAAGTCTCCCACTGAATTGCAATTGCAATTTAAATTGGCATTAAAATGGATTTGAAACGACAAACCTGTTTTTCAATTTGATCTTACAATCACGTCTACCTAGACTAACTACTTTTTCAGTACTGACATAAAGTTAAGAATTTTGTCAAATTTCTGATTTTACTACGGTACCTGTTGATTTATTTTTACAGAATTCCTAAAGTATTAAGTATTTGGTGCTATAAATCATTCTGTGTTTTAGAACAAAACTACTATGTATTTTGTTATCCAACAATGCAATTGGTACATTAGATTTTTTTTCAATTGAACAATTGCAGGACTGCTTGCGTAAAACTTTCTCTGTTCTGATTGTTACTTCAGAACAGCAATCTATATTTCTCATTCCAGATGTAAAGTTTGCTCATTAAATAATTTAAATTATTGATGTTAAAGAAGCGCTATTTATCATGATTTGAAAAGTTTCTTTAGACTTCCAATCAATCCTACAAGAGATAGCACTTCAAACTTAAAGGGGGACTGTTGTCATGATCATAGCTGGCCTCGTGGATGTACCTGGAATTATGAACTCTCAGTTACTTCACACACGCACTTGTTGTCACATCAAAAAGGTTGTATTGTTGTGATGTGATGGTCAACACCCTCGCCTGCAGTAGCTCAGTTAGAGTTAATAATTCCATGTACAGCCACAGGCCTGCTACGATCATGACTACAGTCCCCTTTTAATAAACAGGGAACAGCATTGCTGTCACTTAAAAATACAATTTGTACATTATTATGATCCATAAAGTGAGAAACAAATGGCAGAAAGTGTTACGTGGTTCACTTCTGATGTATTTTTGCTAACCCTGACCCTAGCATGTAGATTACGAGGGGTTATCTGAATGTAGGGTCGACTGAACATAGAGCAGTCACTCCTTTGGCAGCCAACCATAAACGCACCTTGTGTCCATCCATTTCCTTTTAACCTTCATTTGAAACACTTATTACTGAATAACGCTATTATCAACATTTTGAATAACACAGAATGCCAGTAAGTTAAAGTGGATAAAATTAACAAATCCATGATGCTTGCGTAAAACTCTCTCAGAATTTATCATTCCTTACCAAAAGACATGCCAAACCTGTGAGTTACGAAGTATTGAATAGGCAACACTCTGTGTGGATTTCTTAAAATCAAACACAAACCCAAATGTCAAAGGTGTCAAAGATATACACATCTCAGTATAGTAGATCTCAAGACTCGTCTCGGTTTGAAGACCGGTCTCCAGAGTCCAGACCCAATTTGTTGAGGTCTCCCCTTCAGTCTCAACTGAAATACAACAACTAAAATAAACTGGATTCAGAATATAATCATATGTACACGAAAACGAAGGTGAATGCAACAGTAGCTGAAAAAAAACATTTAGTTCGATGGAATTTTGGAAAAAGTGCATAAGTTTGAATGCATCTTTAATTATTTTTTAATGAAATTGACTTGAAATTTGCTAAGCATAGCCTGGAAAAACCCTTTATTATAAAATATGTCTGATCTTCAACAGGCCATAAATATAACAAATGGCATTATCATCACAATAACATAATCTATCTCATCCCAGTTGTAGCACTATATTTCTGTTAACAAGGAATGTTGGTTATCAGCTTGAATTTTATCATCTGACAAACCATTATCAATAAAATTGCTCACCACATCCGTGACATTGTTAATAAATCCCCTTAATCTCATATTTTTTGAAGCGACATGGAAAATATTACCTTGTGACAGATTTGTATGTGGTTTTTTTGCTTGCTAAGTAAAAATAATTATGCTCAAAGTACAGATTATGATATAAGTCTTTCACATATTATTTCAAATTTTCAAAATGACTTTCTGGTTTTACTGTAAGATAGCAAAGTTGATTGATTAGGTTTTAGTTTTAATAAGTAGACTATTTTGGATTCCAATTCTTGATCAGAGTTTGAGTTTATATCACTTGCCGTAGTTTCATGCTGCTTTTCTTGAGGGAGTAATGATGCCCCTTCCACTTTCCCCATAGTATTCCCTGCGCGTAGGACACATCTGCCTGTGGGTAGTATTTACCATTCAAATGAGCCCCAAAACATTCGTTAAACCACCAGGCACCTTCATGTCTCTCTGCACAACTATATGGCCTTGCATCATTGTCCTGATCCTTTCGTTGTGAATGGACGTCCATTATGGTATGCCATTGATTCACCAGCTGTACTCTGAGCATCATATAAACCAACATGGAGAGTGTACTTGTCACCTGTAACAGCAAACTAACCATAAGAAGCCCAAGCTGTGTTGGACTGCTAATCTTCCATATCTACCCTGAGTTGCCATTGTCCTGATCCAGTAAGGTCACGCAGGATATCATTGCCCAACCAGAACTCATTGTGTAGATCACCAAACCCAGATTGGTATTCAGCCCAGGTACGGTTAAAGCCAACAGAGCCATCTTGTCTCCTCTGGAACACAATCCAGCCTCCTCCATCTGTCTCCATATCACAGTAAACCTCTAACTCATCTGTCAGGCTTGTAGGAAAGATGGTGTATATACCATTGCTGCGGTAACCAGCTTGATAAAACATCAGACAACTGTTGTACTTTAACTTGTCATCATAGTAGGCACTTCCTTGAATCTCAACAAAGTCATCAGGGCTGTGAGCTCTGCTGGCATTATTCAACTCACAAACATCATTGCTGGTATGGTAGTTGAATGATGCACACAGTGGATCCATGGAGCAGTCTCGCCCACAGATCACAGCAGAAGATACAGTCTTCCACTTAATCACATGATTCAGTAAGGCTCGGTTCCTAGCCAAGTAGAAATCTTCAGTGAATCGTTGTGGAGACTCACTCTGAGAAGGTTGTACCACCAATGTCAGAAACAGAGTTGCAGTGACAATTGTTGTCATGGTCAGAGTGTAATTTAGATTTTAAAAAGTCTAAAACATGTCTTTTTTAGGCATGTGCAATAGTTCTGATTGTCAATTGTCATTCTGTCGCAGAAATTATAATGTCAATAATAGTATATAGAAGAATTGTGTTCTATGCCTGTGATGCAGGACAAACAATTCAAATCAACATATTACATGTACTTGTAGATACCAGCCTACTGTTAATTTTATACATGTATGTTGAGATGGAGAAAATCTTAAATTTATCCAGCTACAGTATCTCCACTCTTACCAGAGCATGCTTTTTTACTGAAATATTCTTTCCAATTGGTCCGGTTGACTAGTTCTTTGTTTCCCACATCTACGTGTAATTGCTAACCACTTCAGGTCTCATCAATCGTCAATGTTGAAAGGAATTCTCCAAAATGGCAGAGCAGTGAAACAGCAGGCTTAGTGTTGAGGCTTGCTGATGACTGATGAAATGAAGAGCAAACTCTGCCTCACTGTAGTTCTGAGATCAGTGTCATAAGCAGCCAGAGATAGATAAAGAAACTGGCCAGCATTTGATTGGTCCTGTTTGGTCTTCATTATGAAATGAATATTAATGATCTGTGTTTCCTCCAATCAAATATCTGCTAAGTTGAGGTACAAACCTGGCTGTCTTCGGAAGTAGGTCTTGGTGTCCTTCAAAGAAACGCCCCTACCATCCCTACCTTGATTACTTTCCACAATTTAGTAACGCCAGATGAACTTCATTACTCTAATTGTTGAAAAGAAAGACGCAGCCTATTATTTCAACCTGGATTACTTTCCACAAATTTGTAAAACTTGATGAAGTTCAAAACTCTAAGAGATGGAGACAAATACAGCTGCCCCTACCAAGCACACCTTTATTATGCCATCCTTGATTACTTACTTTCCTCATTTTAGTTATGCTTGATGGTCTTCATTATTCCAGAAGCAATGCCTCTATTATGCCACCCGTGATTACTTACTTTCCTCATTTTAGTTATGCTTGATAAATTCCCTACTAAGAAATGAAGATAAAGATATGCCCATAGGAGAAAGCAATGACCCCATTATTGCTAACCTGAATTATACGATGCAGTGCAATGTGATGCAATGCGATGTGATGCGATGCGATGCGAGGGCTTACGCTATCCCAACCCAACTCGGAACTTGGTCGCTACCCTCCACTCTACTCTATCCATCATTAGGGTGCTCATGTAGGATATAGATGAGTGGAGTATGCCGATCAAGTCCAGAGTTGCTGAAGACTACTTACTTTACCCTTTTAGTAGTGGTTAAATCCATGTTGGAAAGTGGGGGGAGATACTGACATTCTGGTACATTACCAGTGTAAACATATACCTATTAATGTTTGTTAAAGATTTTTTACACATGTGGTGGGTGTGTTGTGTTGGTATAGCGAATCGCCTAGTTGGTTTCGTTCTGATTATTTGGCTTGTGTTCATATCATCAACAGCCGGACATCCCGATGTGATAGGATTATGCATTTAGTGCGGCATTTTGTATTAGAATGCCTTTGTTTTAATACCAAGTTTAAAGCAGTGCATGCTCCTGGGTTTTGTAACAATTTGGCTGTTCTCAGATGGACCGTTTGATGCAGATATGCAAATGACCCCACCCTGGGTTTTGCGACAATTTGGTGAACGGGGAGATTGCCAGATTGTTGTCATTAGCCTTTGCACGGAATTCCCATAGATTTTATTCCATGGGTTGGAAGGCCTTTTGACAGTTCACAAGGGAACAAGCACTGAACATTAGGTTACCAGTTTCAGCATTACTGGTACAAGAGTTTATTGCTTGGCTTTCGCTTCGGGGTTAAGAGTCTTCCTCTATTGGAACTTACATTGCTGGGGTTGTGTTTCATCACAAATTGCATGCGCATGCTGATCCGACCAACAATCTTTTTATTTTTCAAATTATTAGATTAATCATGCTTAGCATGGGATCAGGCATACCACCACAATCAGATTCCAACAGTCTGAGTGTTGAGTTATGATGTTGGACTGAGTACTGTATTGCCAAACTGATCATGCTTAGCAACTAGCAGCTTTGGTGATGAAACAAACAGCTTTGGTGATGAGTTACCGTACAGTGTTGGACTGAGTACTGCAGTTTTAAACTGATCATGTTTAGCATGGGGTCAGGCTAGTATACAAATATGGACTGCTTCGAGTGGCGTGGTCAAACTAGTCACTCTCGGTGATCCCCGGAGCAGCCTATCTTCCAGAGGTGGAGCCGTTCTTCATTGCAGTAATGCTCGATTGTCTAATTAAGCAGGGCCTATTATAGAGATTGTGGGATCGGACCTTTTCTTTGTCATTTTTAGAATCAATATTTTGTCATGAAACACTTAATTAGGTAGACTTCACCTTCATATGGAAATGCTGTGTTTTTTGCCGTTCTTGAAATGAAATTAACAGGACAAGCAAGTAGGCAGGGGTGTAACTAAGGGTGGGGGCATGTGCTCCCCCCTCCCTCCGAACTGTTATCCATGCCCCCAGGTGCCTCCCTCAGTAAATTCAATGTTTTTATAACTATAATCCGCTTTGACATAATCCAACACCGAATTGCATACAAATTTGTACACAGGTACGCACTCGCCTGTTTTTCCAACGTTAATACAATGGTAAAGTGTCCACTTATTTCAACCTGGATTACTTTCCACAAATTAGTTATAAGCTTGATTGTGCTAAATACTCTAGGAGATGAAGACAAAGACATGAGTTCTTACCAATACCATGCCAACCTGATTCACCCGTTGTATTTATGCTTGATGGTCTTCATTATTCCAGAAGCAATGCATCTATTTTGCCAACCTAGATTGCTTACTGCCCTCATTTTAGTTATGCTTGATGGTTTCCTAGAGTTGAAGATGAAGACTTGCCCATATTTAGTCCAACTTGTTCTTCATTTTCTTATAGTGCTTGATGGTCTTCATTGTACAAGAAGCAATGTCTCTATTATGTCAACCTGGATTACTACTTTCTTCATTTTAGTTATGCTTGATGGTCTTCATTGTTTCATAAGCAATGTCTCTATTATGTTTACCTGGATTACGTCTTTCCACATTTTAGTTATGCTTGATGGTCTTCCTTATTCTAGAAGCATTGATCCTATTATGCCAGCGTGGATTACTCACTTTTCTCATTTTAGTTTACTTGATGTTTTTGTTTTACTCAAAGCTGAAGATTCCCATATTATTAATTCCACCTGATTTCTTCAATTTTTTTATAATGCCTGATGGTCTTCTCTATTCTCGAGGCTGAAAAGAAAGTAGTGACCCCATTGTTGACAACCTGGATTATACGATTGATGTGATATGATGCGATGCAAGGGTGCAGGCTATCCTACACCGACTCCGGACATGGTCGCCGCCCTGCACTCTGCTCTATCCATCAAAAGGGTCCTCATGCAGGATAGGGAAGAGTGGAGGACGGCAACCAAGTCAACATTTTTAGCAGTAGCTTAAATCCGTGTTGGTGGAAGATTCTGAAATTGTTGTACATAAGTGTGAACTAACAAATGCCTATCAATTTTTTTTTATTGTAAAGGTGTATCCAAGGTATGGCAAAGGGGGTGGTTACTCAAAACAACACATTTTTTTATAAAAATACCCTCTTTTGCATGGCTTAGTTATTTGAAATGTTTTATGAAAAAGAAAAAAACACCATTCAGCAAAAATAAGAAAAGTGTGTGAGTGCGAGCAGGCATCACAACGTTTTTAGGTCCAATAACTGTTGTTAATGAAGATGCTATCTTGTGAATCTGGTCCTTTCTAGGTCATCTTTTGAGCAGAAGTATAGTTGGAATTGCTTATGTACTTATCTCTTTAATACTAAAGTTTTTCTTTGTTCATTACAAATGGTGGAGTCTCATTCCACGTAAGCGCGTTGCACCTCGATCACACCCACACACCCAACTGTTGCGCACAACCGTATGGGGGTCAAATTTTCCACCACGGTTGGTGAAGTTATTGGACATTTTCAAACAACGGCCACTTCAGATTCTGTTAAAGGCATTATTAATCATAATTTCCATGGGAGTTTGATGGTCATATTTTAAAAGAATCCACCCGCTGTAATAAAATGAAAAGTTGATGTTAGTTTATGATCCTGGCGTGTTATGCCAGTGCAGTGCAAGCACTGCTGCCAATGCGTTGAGTATATACGGCTGTCACTTCTTCACGGGCACCAGCCCACCTTTGCCACATGAGTACCTGGTACTTCAGGTCCTGTGGAGGATGGTGGAAGCTTTTTTTATAATTTTCATTAAACTAATACACCCGCTACCCAAAGTATAAGTACAGGTACTATACGCGGATTGTGCATGCACTGTGTTGATGGCACACCTAAACTTGCACTGACACATACTGGGTATCCGCCCTCACGCACTAAATCGGTCATGCGGTTTTGCGAAAAAGTTACATGGCACGCACGCTGCACATAATTGAGAAGCGACTTAGTAAAGTTGAGTACAGACAACCAAGTTGAGACTCCGCGTGTACAAACTATTTGTAATGCAATATCTGTTGATTTTTTTTAAACAATCCATTAAATCCAACCAGTTGATTTTCAACATTACAATGGTTTATTGTCTCTCAGTAATTCACTGTTAAAGCAACATAATTATTATCAAACAACATTGAGATTTAATAATAATAATAATAACAGGCATTTAAGACGCTCTTCTTAGTAAACTAAATCACAGCGTTTACAAGAAAATAACAAGTACATGTAATTATAAATTTAAATCATAAACAATAAGTGAAATGTAAATGAAATCTGTTAGTTAAACAGATGTGTCTTGACTTTTTTCCGGAATTGTTGGAGTGACATAGCATTTTGAAGGGAAAAGGGCAGACTATTCCACTCCTTTGCTGCAGTGGCCATGAAGGTTCTGTCACCTGATTTGTTGTATGTACGTGGTGAAGTCAGGAGGAAAGGATTGGAACTGGAACGGAGGTTTGGTCTGGAGGGAACATACCGCACAATACAAGACTGCATATATTTTGGAGACTGGTTATGAAATGATTTGTATACCAATAGAAGCAATTTGTAGCGAATGCGTTTGGAGATGGGTAACCAGTGTAGTGACTGCAGCAAAGGGGTGGCATCCTGCCTTCGGTTGGTCCTATAAATGAGGCGAGCTGCCCAGTTTTGAAGACTCTGGAGTCTTTTAAGTTGACTTGTTGGGAGAGATGTGAGGAGCCCATTGCAGTAGTCTAGCCTTGATAGGATGAGCCCTCTAACTGCATGATGACAAGCATTCTGATCAATGTATTTCCTGATTTTTGAAACATTGCGAAGGTGAAACCGGACTACATTGCAAAGCTGAGTAATGTGAGGTGACATTGACATGTTACAGTCAAAATATACTCCAAGATTCCTGGCCGATGCTGATGGCTTAATGACTGAAGTACCTAGTGTGAGAGCAATTTCCGGAAGTTTATTTAAGTTGGAAGGTGAACCTATTATGAGAAACTCGGTTTTGTCTTCATTCAGTTTGAGTTTGTTGTACGTCATCCATGACTTGATATCAGATAAGCATTTATTCAATGTTTCAGAGGCACGATTTCTATCATTGGGAGATTTTGGATCAAAGGAAATATATAATTGTGTGTCGTCGGCATAGCAATGATGTGAAACACCATGATGACGAGCTATGTCTCCGACAGGAAGTGTGTATATGCAATAACCAATTGGACCAAAAACAGAACCCTGGGGTAGTCCCACACAGACTTGGTTGGGATGGGACTTTTTACCCCCAAGTTCTACTCTGGCAGACCAATCAGCAAAATAGGACTTGAACCACTTCAGTGCAACATCATGAACACCAATTCTGGATGAGAGACGAGATATTAAGATGTTTCTATCTACGGTGTCGAACGCTGCAGATAAGTCTAAAAGTACCAGAAAGGTAACCCGATTCAAAGAAAGATCGGTCATAATTTTTCACTTTGATCAGTGCAGTTTCTGTACTGTGGTTAGACCTGTATGCTGACTGGTAAGGATCCATCAGATTGTGTATTGTCATATGAGCTGTCAATCTTGAACAAACAACTTTCTCAATGATCTTTCCAAGAAATGACAGGTTAGATACTGGCCTATAATTGCTGAGAAGGTTTTTGTCCAGGGTAGGTTTTTTTAAGAGAGGTTTGATAATGGCACAGCGGGCTCCTGTTGGAAATACGCCTTCGGTCAGAGATGTATTTATTATTGATGTCAGAACAGGAAGGATGGGTGCAATGTTTTCCTTTACGAGCCAGGTAGGGAATGGATCTAGACTACATGATTTATTAGGAAATCGATGAATGATGTGTAAAATTTTGTCTTCCGTGGCTAGATTAAAGTAAGACAATGGTTCGAAATTGATAGACTGAGAATCAGCTAAACAACCAATTCTGTCTTCGGCCAAATCTAAATTTTGGCGAATTTTTGTGATTTTGTTCAAAAAATAAAGACAGAACTGATTGCTGAGTGTTTCTGCACAATTATGAACAGGCAACGGTGTTAAGTTTCTTTGTTGGTGTTGTGTTTACCATATGGTGTTGGACTGAGTACGTTACTGCCAAAATGACTTCAGGGTCAGGCATATCACCATAATCAGAGTTCAACAGCGTTGAATCACCAAAGATTGTCTTGGACTGATTACTGCACTGTCAAACTGATCTAGCTTAACAAGGCTCAGGACCATCACCATAATCAGAAACAAAAAGGTTGGGTGATGAGTTACCATTTAGTGTCGGACTGAGTAATGCACTCTAGTCTTAAACTGATCATGCTTAGTATTGTGTCAGGCAACCACCATGATCAGAGTCTAACAGTTTGGTGTTGATTTATTGTGTTGGTCTGAGTACTTCACTGCAAAACTGACCATGCTATCAAGGGGTCAGGCATACCACCATAATCAGAGTCCAACAGTTTGGGTGTTGAGTTACCATAATGGAGTGTTGGACTGAGTGCTGCACTGCCAAACTGATCATGCTTAGCATGGGGTCAGGCATACCGCCGTAATAGGTCTTATTTTTGACTGCAAGAGGTTGGCCTTTGGGAAAGATTGGGGGTCAAACCATAGCAATAGTGTGAACCAGATGCAATTAGACTTCTAATAAAGCAGTTAATATACAACTTTTGAGTTTTTTTTTGAGTCTAACAATGTAATATCAGTGTAATATATTTTCTTGGATATTTTGTAAATTTAATGTTGTGAAATATTTTTGTACTTTCAAAATGGAATTAGTATTGAGCCCTCTTGCTGTCAAAAATAAGCCCTATTCATATAAATCACTTTTGAGATTACAATAAAACAATGAAATTGATTATTGAAGAAAAATAGCTGACAATAAAAATCTGAAATTTCTTGCGTAAACATTTCTTAGTTCAATTGAGATAATTCAAATGAACAACTCGCTTTTGTTCAACTTGTCCTCCAGACCAGTCTAAATCAAAGCTGCCAGACATTACAATCCTCTCATTCAGTATGTAATTAGTTACCAATCAAAGACTCTCAGTGTCACTAGGTGGCAGCAGACCCACCGGGTAAGTTTCCATTATTCGATTAAATATGTGCTCACAACTCTCAACACAAAATATGTCTGCTGACACCTAGTGTCTAAAAGTCTCCCACTGAATTGCAATTTAAATCTAAATTGGCATTAAAATGGATTTCCAACGACAAACCTGTTTTTCAATTTGATTTTACAACCATATCTACCTAGACTAACTACTTTTTCAGTACTGAGATAAAGTTAAGAATTTAGTTAAATTTCTGATTCACTACGGTACCTGTTGATTTATTTTTACAGAATTTGTAAAGTATTGAGTAATTGGTGCTATAAATCATACTGTGTTTTAGAACAAAACTATACTATGTATTTTGTTATCCAAGAATGCAATTGGTACATTAGATTTTTTTCAATTGAACAATTGCAGGACTGCTTGCGTAAAACTTTCTCTGTTCTGATTGTTGCTTCAGAACAGCAATCTATATTTCTCTTTCCAGATGTAAAGTTTGCTCAATAAATAATTTAAAACATTAATTCTAAAATAGCGCTGTTTCTTGAGACTTCCAATCAATCCTTCAAGAGATCACACTTAAAACTTAAAGGGGGACTGTTGTCATGATCATAGCTGGCCTAGTGGCTGTACCTGGAATTATGAACTCTCAGTTACTGCACATGCGCACTTGTTGTCACATCAAAAAGGTCGTATCAAAAAAGGATGTCGTGTTGTGATTAAAATGGATTTCAAACGTCAAACCTAATTTTCAACTTGATCTTACAATCATATCTACCTAGACTAACTACTTTTTCAGTGCTGCCATAAAGCAAAGAGCTTAGTAAAATTTCAAATTCACTACAGTACCTGTTGATTTATTTTTACAGAATCGGTAAAGTAATAAGTATTTGGTGCTATAAATCATACTTCGTCATAGAGCAAAACTATACCATGTATTTCGTTATCCCATAATGCAATTATTACATTAAATACATTACAATTGAACAATTGCAGGACTGCTTGCGTAAAACTTTCTCTGTTCTGATTGTTGCTTCAGAACAGCAATCTGTATTTCTCATTCCAGATGTTAAGTTTGCTCAATAAACAATTTAAAATATTGAATTTGAAGAACTGCTAATTATTAAGATTTGAAAAGTTTCTTTAAACTTCCAATCAATCAAACAAGAAAAAACACTTAAAACTTAAAGGAGGACTGTTGTCATGATCATAGCAGGCCTAGTGGCTGTACCTGGAATTACGAACTATAATTCAGTTACTGCGCACTTGCCATCTCATCAAAAAGGCAGCCATCCTTAATCTTTGTTATACTGTGCACATGTGGATTTGTTGTTACATCAAAAAGGTTGTATAAAAAAGGAGATCATGCTGTGATGTGATGGTCAACACGCTCGCCTGCAGTAACTCAGTTAGAGTTAATAATTCCATGTACAGCCACAGGCCTGTTACGATCATGACTACAGTCTACCTTTAATAAACAGGGAAAAGTATTTCTGTCACTCAAAAACACATTTTTTGTACATTATTATATTCCATAAAGTGAGAAACAAATGGCAGAAGGTGTTGCGTGGTTCACTTCTGATGTATTTTTCCTAACCCTGACCCTAGCATGTAGATCACGAGGGTTTATCTGAACATAGGTCGACTGAACATAGAGCAGTCACTCCTTTGGCAGCCAACCATAAACACACCTTGTGTCCATCCATTTCCCTTTAACCTTCATTTAAAACACTTATAACTGAATAACGCTATTATCAACATTTTGAATAAGTGACTATTTACAATTTTCAATACATACACATTTTCAATAACGTGCACACAGAATGCCACTAAGTTAAAGTGGATAAAATTAACAAATCCACGACGCTTGCGTAAAACTCTCTTTGTTCTGGGGATTGAATCAGAACATGCTATCAGAATTTATCATTCCTTACCAAAGACATTGAAGTATTGAATAGGCAACATTGGATTTCTTAAAATCAAACACAAGAGATACACATCTCAGTATAGTAGATCTCAAGATCTGTCTCTGTAACAAGACTGGTCTCCAGAGTCCAGAACCAATTTGTTGAGGTTTCCCCTTCAGTCTCGGACATCGAGGTCTTGGCCTCGGTCTCCGTCTTGGAGGGGACGTTTTTGTCTTGACAACAACACTAATACAGGTTCAGTTCAATTTATTCATACAAGTCAGGATTTGTAAAATCTACAGTTGAAATATAACAATTACATAACCCTAAAAAAATACCAGTAATCTAGAAATAGTCAATAATGTTAGTTGTCCCATTCCATTATGTAGGCTTACTTCCCTCCTTTGTTTCTAAACCATCGCCTGTCCTGTCCAGTCAGTATTTGCTTCTCTTTTGAATATTTTCAAATTACATTTTTTAATATGAATTTTTGACCCATTTTTGTCATCACAAGAACAAATTACTTCATATGTTGCAATTCATTTACTGCAATCCATTGGAAATGGTAAATGTTTGTTTTCCTGTTTAATTTCAACAAAAACTCATTCAATTTAACACCTGATTCATTCAATTTTATTTGAAAATGAATGCCCCATGGAGTCGGCATTCAACAGTCAAAAGGACTTTACTCAGCTTCAACAGTTTAGCGGTCACTGGTAGAATAAAATCCTTAGAATTCATTAGGTCGCAAAGATCATTCAATTTTGTAAAAGCCAGTAGCAAGATGCTGATCAACCATTTAAATTTCATCAATTGTAAATAAGCAGTAGAAATTCAACTGAAGAATGGTGAAAATGTAGTCTTGAATGCCTTTAAATGAAATACAACAACTAAAATAAAATGGATTCAGAATAAAATCATATGTACACGAAAACAAAAGTGAATGCAACAGTAGCTGAAAAGAAAACATTTGGTTCGATCGAATTTTGGAAGAGTGCATCAATTCAAATACGTGTTTAGTTATTTTTTTATGAAATTGACTTGAAATTTGCTAAGCGTTTCCTGGGAAAACCTTTAATTATAAAATATTTCTGATCTTCAACAGGCCATAAATATAACAAATGGCATTTTCATCACAAAAACATAATCTATCGCATTCCGGATGTAGAACTACAATTCTGTTAACAAGAAATGTAGGTTATCAGCCTGAATTTTATCATCTGACAAACCATTATCAATAAAATTGCTCACCACATCTGTGACACTGCTAATAAATCTTCTTAATCTCATGATATTTTTTGAAGCAACATTTCCTTGCGACAGATTTGCATGTGGTTATTTTTGCTTGCTTTGTAAGAATACTTATGTTCAAAGTACAGATTGTGATATACGTCTTTCACACATGTTTTTGAAATTTTCTAAATGACATTTTGCTTTTAATGTAAGATAGCAAAGTTGATTGTAGCTTTCAGTTTTGATAAAACAAGTAGATCATTTTGGATTCCAATTCTTGGTTAGATTTTGAGTTTATATCACTTGCCTTAGTTTCATGCTGCATTTCTTGAGGGAGTAATAATGTCCCTTCCACTTTTCCCATAGTATTCCCTGCGCGTATGACACATCTCCCTGTGGGTAGTATTTACCATTCAAATGAGCCCAAAAACATTCGTTAAACCACCAGGCACCTTCATGTCTCTCTGCACAACTATATGGCTTTGCATCATTGTCCTGATCCTTTGTTGTGAATGGACGTCCATTATGGTATGCCATTGAATCACCAGCTGTACTCTGAGCATCATATAAACCAACATGGAGAGTGTACTTGTCACCTGTAACAGCAAACTCACCATAAGAAGCCCAAGATGTGTTGGACTGCCAATCTTCGATATCTACCCTGAGTTGCCATTGTCCTGAACCAGTAAGGTCTCGCAGGATATCATTGCCCAACCAGAACTCATTGTGTAGATCACCAAACCCAGATTGATATTCAGCCCAGGTACGGTAAAAGTCAACTGAGCCGTCTTGTCTCCTCTGGAACACAATCCAGCCTCCTCCATCTGTCTCCATATCACAGTAAACCTGTAACCCACAAGTCAGACTTGTAGGAAAGATGGTGTATATACCATTGCTGTGGTAACCAGCTTGATACAACATCAGACAACTGTTGTACTTTAACTTGTCATCATAGTAGGCACTTCCTTGAATCTCAACAAAGTCATGAGGGCTGTGAGCTCTGCTGGCATTATTCAACTCACAAACATCATTGCTGGTAGGGTAGTTGAATGATGCACACAGTGGATCCATGGAGCAGTCTCGCCCACAGATCACAGCAGAAGATACAGTCTTCCATTGAAACACATGATTCAGTAAGGCTCGGTTCTCAGCCAAGTAGAAATAGCCATTAAACTGTTGTGGAGCCTCACTCTGACAGGGTTGTACCATGAAAGTCAAAAACAGGGCTGCGATGACAATTACCATGATGAAGATGCAGTTTAAGACTTCAGTAGGCATAATACAAACTAAATGATGAAGTGAGCTGCCTTTAACATGTGTAAGAAATAAAACCTCACAGTTAGATTTGAGTAAATCTCATCTGTGCCTGCAGTATCTTGACTTCCTTTCATGCATGTAGGTTGTTTCTTGACTGAAGTGATGAGGATCAGTGGAGTTTGGTATTTTGAAGTGTTGTACTGTGTTTTGTTGTACGTCATACATGTTACCAATTATGCTGTGGCTTTCCCAAGGGCAAAGACATCAATATTAATTGCTTCCAGGCAAATCTATAATAAAGATGGAGTTCTGACTTGACTTTCTATAAAAACAACACGATAGCCACTGGTGTTTTTATTCAATCATTTTTTTATTAAGAGCAGTTTGCATTAACTCTAAGAAATATCCTCCCTAGCAAACTCAATTACGTTCTTCATTGTAGTGATGCTTGATTGTGTAATTAAGTAGAGCCCATTATAGAGATAATGGGATGGGATCCGTCCTTTGTCCTTTTTAGAATAAATATTTTGAGATAAAACACTTCATTAGGTAGACTTGACCTTCATATGGTAATGCTGTATTGTTTGTCGTTAGAGTTCTTGAAATGAAAAGTAGTAGTTTCATCAAATTGAGGGTGATGTGAAACAAGTGAAATGAACTGTTTTTTACATTATTATTTTTTGTTTTTATTGTTTATATGGCGATACAAGAAAACAACAAAAAGGCAGCGAAAAAAAAGAAAAAACTGTGAGATGTGATGCACAAAATATTACTGTTTAAAGCGCTCTCATGTGGTAAAAAATATTCCTAATTGGACTTGAAGTTTTTATTGAAAAGATAGAAAAACGGTTTATGTTTTGCCAGTGCCATTGAGGAGGACAGCAGACAAAGAAGTCACGACCGAATACTAGCCCAGTAAAGGTTAAAAAAGTGGTTTATTACTAACATTAAAACAATTGCTTAAAAGTGTTGAGTGTGTAAAACAAGGAAGGGAAAACCCAGATGTCACAAGAGGGCGCAAACAATGCTAGCTTGCTACTGGGGACTATTCATAGTGTAATTGTAACCATGGCAACCAATTAAATCGCTTTTATTTTTCAGACATATTTTCAAGGTTTCTGTGAGGGCGCCCTAACCTACAAGTCTGATCTTTTCTTTGATGACTATGGTAGGAGTGAAAAGAATCGCAGCGCAGCGTGGCGTCGCAGAGGGACTCTGAGGGTCAAAGGTCACTGAACGATTATACTACACAAAGTAAAGCTGAAGGTTTCTAAATGCAGGTAATGTTGTCCATTACTTTTCAATTGAATCAATCCTATCCTAGTCTCTTTTACCTCTCTTTTCTTCATACTAAACTTTCTCTGTGTTATTCCCTGCTGAGTTTGTTTTAAACAATCAAGAAAATCCAACATTTCAATGATTTATTGTCTGTCAGTAATTTACAATTAAAACAATCAAAATAATCAAACATTGCAATGAATACTGCCCTCTATCAAACTGATGTTGCTTAGCATGGCTCATGCCCACCACCATCAATCAGAAATGAACAGTTTGGGTGATGAGTTACCATATAGTGTTGGACTGAGTACTACACTTTAGAACTGATCATGCTTTGTATTGTGTCAGGCAACCACCATGATCAGAGTCCGATGGTTTGGTGTTGAGTTATGATATCGGACTGAGTACTGCATTGCCAAACTGATCTTGCTCAGCATGAGGTCAGAAAATAGCTGAAAGTAAAAAATCTGAAACTTCTTGCCTAAACATTTTTTTGTTCAATTGAGATAATTCAAAGAGCAGCTCGATCTGTTTTATAACAAGACCAGTCTGAATCAAAGCTGTCAGATATTACAATTGCATTATTCATATTGCATTTAAATACCAGTCAAAGACTGTCAGTGTCACTAAGTGGCAGTAGACTCACCAGGTAACAGACAACTTTGCAAATACTTTTTATGTGCAATACAATTATGTCAGAACTCAAGCGTTAAGCCCAGGGAATGAGATGCATGCTGGTCCAGATATCAATAAATTTTCTTGATAACTGGACCATATTACTGTAGTGTGCATACAAAATAGTTGGAAAGTTGTCTACTGTTCATTATTCTTTGAAATATGTGCTCAGAAATCAAGAGAAAAAAACTATCAAGTTTGCCTGCTGCCACCTTGTGGCTAAAAGTCTCCAATTGTACTGCAACTATATAAGTTGGCATCAAATCAAATTATTTCAATCCACAAAGTTATGGTACAACTTGATCTTTACAATCTTACCTAGCTGGACTAACTACTCTTTCAGTGCTGATATAAAGTTAAATAATATTTACATTTTGTGAATTAGTTGTCACCAATTTCACACTGTTCAATGTGCCCCACAGTTAAATATTGTGGTGATTAGAAAATCGTGTTTGAAGTAAACTATTATACAAACTGCTGTCCTAGAGGCAGCTAAATATTGGTTGTCTCGTAAAATATACAAACAAGTGAAAGCTGACTTTTTCAGTCATTCAGAAGTGTCAATATTTGTTCAATATTTAAACTGTAATGTTGAGCTATTTCCTCTTTTAATGTTAACACATGTAAAATGTATAGATAGTAAATCAAATTGTAATCATGCAGCGATGCTTGCTTTCTCTGCATAACCAAAGATACAAATTCAAACAGAACATCTTTTAAAATGAAAAAATCAAACAACACATCTGTGACTGCGTGTGCAAAATTCTCTTTGTCCTGGTGATTATATCAGAACATGCAATCAGATTTTCTCTTTCCTTATCAAGAGACAGTTCATCCTGTGAGTTGTAAAATATTTTACATCCAGCACAGTTTGTGCACTAACCATAAACAAATACATCAAACCAAATTGCCCAAAGTGTCAATGACAGTGACTGAGATCTCTCCTTTTGGGAGATCTCCCAATCAAGACCAAAACCAAGACTGAGACCTCGAAAAAATCTGTACTGTGAACAATGAAACAATTTTTTAAGCTAATTGATGGTTTTTTTTTTCCGTATGATGGTTTTGCTCTGCATTGAGTATGGATGTTATCTTGCTACACTGTGCCCTCCAAGAAAAAAAAACGTAACAGCCTTCAGCCTGCTTGAAAATTACACTTTTGAAGATTTGGTATTCTTTTGGGTTCCTTTTTCTACTTTTTTTAATGTTTTGGGATGATTTTGGAATTTTGGTATTGAAAGTTCTTGACGGAAGACACTGAGATCATTGCTCTGAGACCAAGACGGAGACAGAGTCTCAAGACCTACAAGAATGGTCAGTGACACAAATGTTCATATCAAAGGATTTCCTCATGTCAGGATGTGTAAAAGATACATTTTGACAGTTACTACAATAAATTAACAGTTTATAAGTGCCCTTAACAAATCTATCAATAATTTAGAAGTATTAAATGATTTATGCTGTTTCATTTTATTATGTACACGCTTTTAAAAAATCATTTCTCCAAACCATTAACGATCCTCTACATACTTGTTTTTGATTATCTGTACACATATAATTAACCCTATCAGGACCGGGCTTTTTTTGGTTCTGCGGGGACCAGGGGAGGCACATAGTGCCCCTTCCCCTCCGTATTTTCCAAAGCGTTGGACCGATTTTGATGAGCCTTGCCACAAATGTCAATTTCACACAGTTCTACAAGATGACGTCAAAAAAAATTGCCACTAGAGGGCGTTTTTGACTGGTTTTTGTTGCCCATTTTGGGTCAAAAATTGTGTTTTTGCCATAACTTCTGTATTTTTTGTCCAATTGTTTTGAAACTTGGCAAACTTGTACATTTTAACAAGCTAAATATAATTATAACCTAATTTAGCTACTGGAGTTATCTTTGGGGGCATAATAATCCATTAATTTATCCAATTTGAAAAAACAAACAAACGTGTTTTGCATTTCTTCACATAAAAATCAAAATGGCCACTGCTCAGGGCCCAGGGAGAAAAAATAAGTTTCGATTGACAAAGCTGAATATTTTTTGGGTCTGAAAAGTAAGAAATTAGCAGGTTGAAAATGTTCCGTTGTTATAAAAATTGATGTAATTTGACCCCTAATTACAGGCTGAAAACACAAAATTCAAGATGGCCGCCAAAAATAAGTTTCGATTGACAAAGCTGAATATTTTTTGGGTCTGAAAGTAAGAAATTAGCAGGTTGAAAATGTTCCGTTCTTAAAAAAATTGAAGTAATTTGACCCCTAATTACAGGCTGAAAACACAAAATTCAAGATGGCCGCCAGAAATGGCAGCCAATTTGAATCCCCAAAACCATTTCAGACTATCACGTGACTCACCACAATCACTTTTCTGGCAAAAAAATCTAAAATAAGTGGAAGTTATGTACTGATAGGGTTAAATAAACACACTCATCTGCTTATTGGCAGATACCAGCGCTTTTTCAATGTTCCTTTTTTTGTTCAAATTTTTATTATGTCTTAAAAGCAAAGTCTCAAGACCATCAGGGATCCACAGAATAATTGGTTTTTGATTTGATGTGAGATCACGATAACAGATAAATAAAGGAACTTGTCATTCAATCATCTCCATAAAAATAAGTGTATCTGTTTCAACAGATGTTCAAGATGTTAAAGACCAGAAATATCAACTCTCTGGTTTTCTAAATTACATTTTAAGACTGTTGCAACTTTGTTATTATCACTAACAAATATTGACTATTCAAGCCATAAAAAATACTCAAGAAATCCACATTTCAATTTACAGATTAGTGTTTACTCCTGTTTCATTCCATGATGTACATCTCATAAAATACCATATCTCACACAACCATCACAGATCCACTCAACATGCTTTTCATCTAATGAGCATTTATTTCTTAATATATATTCTCTCTTCTTTACCCAATATACTAAATACTCTTGCTAATTGTACCACAGACATGAAAGTTCAGGTTTATTGATTGATTTTTGTTCAGAACTTCTCTGGGAATCATTGTGTGGAGTCTCACTCTGACAAGGTTGTACCATGAAGGTCAGGGATGCAGTGATATTTGACATGATGAAACAGCAGTTTTAGATTTTGGAACCAACCATAATATACATATGTACTAAATCCAGAAGTGAACTGCATTTAAGAACAAAAACCACCAGAGTTTGATTTGAGTAAACCCCATCTCTGCCTGCAGTATCTTGACTTCCTTTAATACATGTAGGTTGTTTCTTGATTGAAAGTGTTGAGGATCAGTGGAGTTTGGTATTTTTGAAGGTACAGTATAGTTTATAGTACATCAATGCTGTTAATGATAGTAACTTTAAAACCCAGAGTAACAGGATAATAAAGATACTTTGTTGTTTTTGATTGGTCCTTTGTAGCTTCCTTAGGCAATGATATAGATATTCATGATGAAAATGACCTATAGTCAAATGTATACCAAGATGAGGTTCTCGCTTTCTAGAGCTGGCTGATATAAATACATTGTTATTTCAATCAATTTTTTAGGGTAAACATAACAATCACTTGATATTTATACCATAATGTGAAATTATTCATAACAGAATCAAGCCTTTTTTTCTGATGATTGGTGAAAGTTCATTTGGCAAATATTTGTTACTATCAACATCAGTGTGGACATAACAAATATTTAGCTGATTATTTTTTTCACCATGTTCATGTTCTTTAAAACTTTGCCAAATTAGTAAGATTAATTTCAATCAATTAATAATTATTGGTCTGAATAATTTTTAAATATTTTTTCAACAACAATTTATTCCAAATCTGGTTTACACTTTGAATTCAAATCACTTGCCGAATTTTCATGCTGCATTTCTTCAGGGAGTAGCGCTGACTTTTCCAGATATGCCACTGTAATCCTTGTCCGTATAGCACATTTCCCTGAGGGTAGTATTTACCATTCAGATGAGCCCAAAAGCAATTTGTAAACCACCAGCCTGCCTTAAATGCACGGGCACAGTTACTTGACCATGCATCATTGTCATGATGTTTTGTTGAGAATGGTTGTCCATTGTGATCTGCCATGGAATTACCAGCTGTACTCTGAGCATCATATAAACCAACATGGAGAGTGTACTTGTCACCTGTAACAGCAAACTCACCATAAGAAGCCCAAGCTTTGTTGGACTGCCAATCTTCCATGTCTACTCTGAGTTGCCATTGTCCTGATCCAGTAAGGTCACGCAAGATATCATTGCCCAACCAGAACTCATTCTGTAAATCACCAAACCCAGATTGGTATTCAGTCCAATTACGGTAAAAGTCAACAGAGCCGTCTTGTCTCCTCTGGAACACGATCCAGCCTCCTCCATCTGTCTCCATATCACAGTAAACCTGTAACCCATCAGTCAAGCTTGTAGGAAAGATGGTGTATATACCATTGCTGTGGTAACCAGCTTGATAAAACATCAGGCAACTGTTGTACTTTAACTTGTCATCATAGTAGGCACTTCCTTGAATCTCAACAAAGTCATGAGGGCTGTGAGCTCTGCTGGCATTATTCAACTCACATACATCATTGCTGGTATGGTAGTTGAATGATGCACACAGTGGATCCATGGAGCAGTCTCGCCCACAGATCACAGCAGAAGATACAGTCTTCCATTGAAACACATGATTCAGTAAGGCTCGGTTCCTAGCCAAGTAGAAATCTTCAGTGAATCGTTGTGGAGACTCACTCTGAGAAGGTTGTACCACCAATGTCAGAAACAGAATTGCAGTGACAATTGTTGTCATGGTCAAAGTGTAATTTAGATTTTAAAAAGTCTAAACCGTCTTTTTTAGGCATGTGCAATAGTTCTGATTGTCAATTGTTATTCTGTCGCAGAAATTATAATGTCAGTAATAGTGTATAGAAGAATTGTGTTCTTTGCCTATGATGCAGGACAAACAATTCAAATCAACATATTACATGTACATGTAAATACCAGCTTACTGTTAATTTTATACATGTATGTTGACATGGAGAAAATCTTGAATTTATTCAGCTACAGTATCTTCACTCTTACCAGAGCATGCTTTTTTAAAGAAATATTTTTTCCAATCGGTCCGATTGACTAGTTATTTGTTTCCCACATCTACATGTAAATGCTAACCACTTCACGTCTCATCAATCGTCAATGTTGAAAGGAATTCTTCAAATGGCAGAGCAGTGAAACAGCAGGCTTAGTGTTGAGGCTGGCTGATGACTGATGAAATGAAGAGCAAACTCTGCCTCGCTGTAGTTCTGAGATCAGTGTCATAAGCAGCCAGAGATAGATAAAGTCACTGGGCAGCATTTGATTGGTCCTTTTTGGTCTTCAATATGAAATGAATATTAATGACCAGTATTTCCTCCAATCAAATATCTGCTAAGTTGAGGTACAAACCTGGCTGTCTTTAGAAGTAGATCTTGGTGTCCTTCAAAGACACGCCCCTATCATCCCTACCTTGATTACTTTCCACAATTTAGTAACGCCAGATGAACTTCATGACTCTAATTGTTGAAAAGAAAGACGCAGCCTATTATTTCAACCTGGATTACTTTCCACAAATTAGTAAATCTTGATGAAGTTCAACACTCTAAGAGATAGATCTTGGTGTCCTTCAAAGACACGCCCCTACCATCCCTACCTTGATTACTTTCCACAATTTAGTAATGCCAGATGAACTTCATTACTCTAATTGTTGAAAAGAAAGACGCGTCCTATTATTTCAACCTGGATTATTTTCCACAAATTAGTAGATCTTGATGAAGTTCAAAACTCTAAGAGATGGAGACAAATACGGCTGTCCCTACCAAGCACACCTTTATTATGCCATCCTTGATTACTTACTTTCCTCATTTTATTTATGCTTAATGGTCTTCATTATTCCAGAAGCAATGCCCTTATTATGCCAACCTTGATTACTTACTTTCCTCATTTTAGTTATGCTTGATAAATTCCCTACTAAGAAATGAAGATAAAGATATGCCCATAGGAGAAAGCAATGACCCCATTATTGCTAACCTGAATTATACTATGCAGTGCAATGTGATGCAATGCAATGTGATGCGATGCGATGCGATGCGAGGGCTTACGCTATCCCAACCCAACTCGGAACTTGGTCGCTACCCTCCACTCTACTCTATCCATCATTAGGGTGCTCATGTAGGATATAGATGAGTGGAGTATGCCGATCAAGTCCAGAGTTGCTGAAAACTACTTTCTTTACCCTTTTAGTAGTGGTTAAATCCATGTTGGAAAGTGGGGGGAGATACTGACATTCTGGTACATTACCAGTGTAAACATATACCTATTAATGTTTGTTAAAGATTTTTTACACATGTGGTGGGTGTGTTGTGTTAGTATAGCGAATCGCCTAGTTGGTTTCGTTCTGATTATTTGGCTTGTGTTCATATCATCAACAGCCGGACATCCCGATGTGATAGGATTATGCATTTAGTGCGGCATTTTGTATTAGAATGCCTTTGTTGAAATACCAAGTTTAAGGCAGTGCATGCTCCTGGGTTTTGTAACAATTTGGCTGTTCTCAGATGGACCGTTTGATGCAGATATGCACATGACCCCACCCTGGGTTTTCCGACAATTTGGTGAACGGGGAGATTGCCAGATTGTTGTCATTAGCCTTTGCACGGAATTCCCACAGAACTTATTCCATGGGTTGGAAGGCCTTTTGACAGTTCACAAGGGAACAAGCACTGAACATTAGGTTACCAGTTTCAGCGTTACTGATACAAGAGTTTATTGCTTGGCTTTCGCTTCGGGGTTTAGAGTCTTCCTCTATTGGAACTTACATTGCTGGGGTTGTGTTTCATCACAAATTGCATGCGCATGCTGATCCGACCAACAATCTTTTTATTTTTCAAATTATTAGATTAATCATGCTTACCATGGGATAAGGCATACCACCACAACCAGATTCCAACAGTTTGAGTCTTGAGTTATGATGTTGGACTGAGTACTGTATTGCCAAACTGATCATGCTTAGCAACAAGCAGCTTTGGTGATGAAACAAACAGCTTTGGTGATGAGTTACCGTACAGTGTTGGAATGAGTACTGCAGTTTTAAACTGATCATGTTTAGCATGGGGTCAGGCTAGTATACAAATATGGACTGCTTCGAGTGGCGTAGTAAAACTATCATTCTCAATGATCCCCGGAGCAGCCTATCTTCCTGAGGTGGAGCCGTTCTTCATTGTAGTAATGCTTGATTGTCTAATTAAGCAGGGCCTATTATAGAGATTGTGGGATCGGATCTTTTCTTTGTCAGTTTTAGAATCAATATTTTGTCATGAAACACTTAATTAGGTAGACTTCACCTTCATATGGAAATGCTGCATTTTTTGCCGTTCTTGAAATGAAATTAACAGGACAAGCAAGTAGGCAGGGGTGTAACTAAGGGTGGGGGCATGTGCTCCCCCCACTCTGAACTGATATCCACGCCCCCAGGTGCCTCCCTCAGTAAATTCAATGTTTTTATAACTATAATCCACTTTGACATAATCCAATACCGAATTGCACACAAATTTGTACACAGGTACACACTCGCCTGTTTTTTCAACGTTAATACAATGGTTAAGTGTCCAGTTATTTCAACCTGGATTACTTTCCACAAATTAGTTATAAGCTTGATTGTGCTTAATACTCTAGGAGATGAAGATAAAGACATGAGTTC
Source organism: Marthasterias glacialis (assembly GCA_911728455.2). Lineage (NCBI taxonomy): Eukaryota > Metazoa > Echinodermata > Asteroidea > Forcipulatida > Asteriidae > Marthasterias > Marthasterias glacialis. The sequence continues at coordinate 9,403,544 of OU452220.1, read as the reverse complement.
TTACCAATACCATGCCAACCTGATTCACCCGTTGTATTTATGCTTGATGGTCTTCATTATTCCAGAAGCATTGCATCTATTTTGCCAACCTGGATTACTTACTGCCCTCATTTTAGTTATGCTTGATGGTTTCCTAGAGTTGAAGATGAAGACTTGCCCATATTTAGTCCAACTTGTTCTTCATTTTCTTATAGTGCTTGATGGTCTTTATTGTACAAGAAGCAATGTCTCTATTATGTCTACCTGGATTACTACTTTCCACATTTTAGTTATGCTTGATGGTCTTCATTGTTTCATAAGCAATGTCTCTATTATGTCAACCTGGATTACTATTTTTCTCATTTTAGTTATGCTTGATGGTCTTCCTTATTCTAGAAGCATTGCTCCTGTTATGCCAGCGTGGATTACTCACTTTTCTCATTTTAGTTTACTTGATGTTTTTTTTTTTTACTAAGAATTGAAGATAAAGACATTCCCATATTATTAATTAAACCTGATTTCTTCATTTATTTTTATAATGCCTGATGGTCTTCTCTATTTTTGGAGCTGAAAAGAAAGTAGTGACCCCATTGTTGACAACCTGGATTATACGATTGATGCGATATGATGCGATGCAAGGGTGCAGGCTATCCTATAGGGACTCGGGACATGGTCGCCACCCTGCACTCTGCTCTATCCATCAAAAGGGTCCTGATGCAGGATAGGGAAGAGTGGAGGACGGCAACCAAGTCAACATTTTTAGCAGTAGCTTAAATCCGTGTTGGTGGAAGATTCTGAAATTGTTGTACATAAGTGTGAACTAACAAATGCCTATCAATTTTTTTTATTGTAAAGGTGTATCCAAGGTATGGCAAAGGGGGTGGTTACTCAAAACAACACATTTTATTTATAAAAATACCCTCTTTTGCATGGCTTAGTTATTTGAAATGTTTTATGAAAAAGAAAAAACACCATTCAGCAAAAATAAGAAAAGTGTGTGAGTGCGAGCAGGCATCACAACGTTTTTAGGTCCAATAACTGTTGTTGATGAAGATGCTATCTTGTGAATCTGGTCCTTTCTAGGTCATCTTTTGAGCAGAAGTATAGTTGGAATTGCTTATGTACTTATCTCTTTAATACTAAAGTTTTTCTTTGTTCATTACAAATGGTGGAGTCTCATTCCACGTAAGCGCGTTGCACCTCGATCACACCCACACACCCAACTGTTGTGCACAACCGTATGGGGGTCAAATTTTCCACCACGGTTGGTGAAGTTATTGGACATTTTCAAACAACGGCCACTTCAGATTCTGTTAAAGGCATTATTAATCATATATTCCATGGGAGTTTGATGGTCATATTTTAAAAGAATCCACCCGCTGTAATAAAATGAAAAGTTGATGTTAGTTTATGATCCTGGCGTGTTATGCCAGTGCAGTGCAAGCACTGCTGCCAATGCGTTGAGTATATACGGCTGTCACTTCTTCACGGGCACCAGCCCACCTTTGCCACATGAGTACCTGGTACTTCAGGTCCTGTGGAGGATGGTGGAAGCTTTTTTTATAATTTTCATTAAACTAATACACCCGCTACCCAAAGTATAAGTACAGGTAATTTACGCGGATTGTGCTTGAACTGTGTTGATGGCACACCTAAACTTGCACTGACACATACTGGGTATCCGCCCTCACGCACTAAATCGGTCGTGCATTATTGCGAAAAAGTTACATGGCACGCGCGCTGCACATAATTGAGAAGCGACTTAGTAAAGTTGAGTACAGACAACCAAGTTGAGACTCCGCGTGTACAAACTATTTGTAATGTAATATCTGTTGATTTTTTTTTAAACAATCCATTAAATCCAACCAGTTGATTTTCAACATTACAATGGTTTATTGTCTCTCAGTAATTCACTGTTAAAGCAACATAATTATTATCAAAACAAAATTGAGAATTGTTGGAGTTGTGTTTACCTTATGGTGTTGGACTGAGTACGTTACTGCCAAAATGACTTCAGGGTCAGGCATACCACCATAATCAGAGTTCAACAGCGTTGAATCACCAAAGATTGTCTTGGACTGATTACTGCACTGTCAAACTGATCTAGCTTAGCAAGGTTCAGGACCATCACCATAATCAGAAACAAAAAGGTTGGGTGATGAGTTACCATTTAGTGTTGAACTGTGTACTGCACTCTAGTCTTAAACTGATCATGCTTAGTATTGTGTCAGGCAACCACCATGATCAAAGTCCAACAGTTTGGTGTTGATTTATGTTGTTGGTCTGAGTACTACACTGCCAAACTGATCATGCTATCAAGGGGTCAGGCATACCACCATGATCAGAGTCTAACAGTTTGGTGCTGATTTATTGTGTTGGTCTGAGTACTGCACTGCCAAACTGATCATGCTTAGCATGGGGTCAGGCATACCACCGTAATAGGCCTTATTTTTGCCTGCAAGAGGGTGGCCTTTTGGGCAGATTTGGGGTCAAACCATAGCAATAGTGTGAACCAGATGCAATTAGACTTCTAATAAAGCAGTTAATATACAACTTTTGAGTTTTGTTTAATTGAGTCTAACAATGTAATTTCAGTGTAATATATTTTCTTGGAAAATTTGAAAGATTAATGTTGTGAAATATTTGTGTACTTTCAAAATGGAATTAGTATTGAGCCCTCTTGCTGTCAAAAATAAGGTCTATTCACATAAATCACTTTTGAGATTACAATAAAACAATGAAATGGATTATTTGAAGAAAAATAGCTGACAGTAAAAATCTGAAATTTCTTGCGTAAACATTTCTTAGTTCAATTGAGATAATTCAAATGAACAACTCATTTTTGTTTAACTTGTCCTTCAGACCAGTCTGAATCAAAGCCGCCAGATATTACAATCCTCTCATTCAGTATGTAATTAGTTACCAATCAAAGACTCTCAGTGTCACTAGGTGGCAGCAGACCCACCGGGTAAGTTTCCATTATTCGTTTAAATATGTGCTCAGAACTCCACAAACAAAATATGTCTGCTGACACCTAGTGTCTAAAAGTCTCCCACTGAATTGCAATTGAAATTTAAATTGGCATTAAAATGGATTTCCAACGACAAACCTGTTTTTCAATTTGATCTTACAATCACGTCTACCTAGACAAACTACTTTTTCAGTACTGACATAAAGTTAAGAATTTAGTCAAATTTCTGATTCACTACGGTACCTGTTGATTTATATTTACATAATTGGTAAAGTATTAAGTATTTGGTGCTATAAATCATACTGCGTTTTAGAACATAATTTTACTATGTATTTTGTTATCCAACAATGCAATTGGTACATTCGATTTTTTTTCAATTGAACAATTGCAGGACTGCTTGCGTAAAACTTTCTCTGTTCTGATTGTTGCTTCAGAACAGCAATCTATATTTCTCTTTCCAGATGTAAAGTTGCTCATTAAATAATTTCAAATATTGATTTTGAAATAGCGCTGTTTCTTAAGATTTGAAAGGTTTCTTGAGACTTCCAATCAATCCTGTCAGAAAGTTATACGTAGTACACTTCTGATGTATTTTTTTCTAACCCAAACCCTGACCCTTACCCTAGCGTGTAGATCATGAGGGATTATCGGAACATAGGGTTGACTTAACATAGAGCAGTCACTCCTTTGGCAGTCAACCATAAACGCACCTTGTGTCCATCCATTTCCTTTTAACCTTCATTTGAAACATTTACAAATAAATAACGCTATTATCAACATTTGGAATAAGACTGATTGACTATTTACACAAACATATTCACGGAATGCAACTAAATTGAAGTTAGTAAAATTAAAAATCCACCACTGCTTGCGTAAAACACAAAAGACCAAACTGTCAAAGGTGTCACAGACATATGCATCAGTGTTGTAGATCTGGAGACCAGTCTGAGTATCAAGGTCACACCACCATCAATCAGAAATGAACAGTTTTGGTGATGATTTACCGGATAGTGCTGGACTGAGTACTGCATCTTTAAACTGATCATGCTTAGCATGGGATCAGAAGTACCACCAAAATCAGAGTCCAACCGTTTGCGAGTTTATATGTTGGACTAAAATCTGCATTGCCAAACTGACCTTGCTTTAGCTGGGGGCCAGGCATACCACCACTTGTTAGAGTGGAACAGTTCGGTGTTGTGTTACCGTTTGGTTATTCAGTTACTATTGTCATTTATGCTTTGTATTTGTTTGCATTCTAAAGAGTCATCGGATGGAAAAAGTATTTCATATTGGTATAATTTAAATGCGATTTCTTGATGTTATCTATTTATTCACATAAATCACCTTTGAGTTTACTTTATAACAACAATAAATTTGAAAATTTGAAGAAAATGAACTAAGGAAAAGTATTTCATATTGATATAATTTAAATGGGATTTCTTGATGTTATCTATTTATTCACATAAATCACCTTTGAGTTTACAATATAACAACAATGAATTTGAAAATTTGAAGAAAAATAACTAAAAGTTAAAAATATCTGACTGACGTTAAAAAGAGACATTTCAAATGAACAACTCTTTCTTTTTTAAACTTGTCATCCAGACCTGTCTGAATCAAAGCTGTCAGATATTACAATCCCATCATTTAGTTTGCAATGTATTACCAATCAAAGACTCTCATTGTCACTAGGTGGCAGCAGACTCAGTGGGTATTTGTCCATTATTCTTTGAAATATGTGCTCAGAACTCCATACAGTAAAGACATTACCGTAAAAATATGTCTGCTGCCCGTAGTGTCTGAAAGTCTCCCATTGAACTGCAATTTTCTTTTTTAATTTGTATCAAATCGGATTATTTGTATTTCAGACCACAAACCTGTTGTACGACTTGATCATTACAATCTACCTAGACTAACTAACTACTCTTTCAGTGCTGGTATAAAGTTAAGTGATTACTTCATTTTGTGAACAAGTTTTTACCAGTTTCATAAAGTCGATATGCCCCACAGCCTAAAATCTATTTTTATGAGAAAAATCATGTTTGAAGTTGAACTATCATTCAAACTTCTGTTTCAGGGGTAGTTAACTTTTGTTTGGTTGAAATTTGCCAACAAATGAAAGCTAACTTTTTCAATTATCAGAAGTGTCAATATTTGGTCAATGTTAAAACTGTTTTGATGAGCTATTTCCTTGTTTAAAACTGATCAACTTTAATTAAAACAAGTAAAACCTGAAGTAATTAAATCCAATTTTATTGTTGAGGAGTTATTCTATTCAAGTTGTGACACTGGCTTTCTCTGCATCACCGAAGATACAAATTCAAATAGAACCAAATTTAAAATGGAAAATTCAAAAACAAATCCATGACTGCTTGCGTAAAACTCTCTTTGTTTTGGTGATTGAATCAGAACATACAATCTGAATTTCTCATTCCTTATCAAGAGACAGTTCATCCTGTGAGTTGTAAAAAATTGTATATGCAGCAAAGTGTGTGCACTATTAAACCAAAATCAAATACATCAAACCAAATTGTCTTAAGTGTCAGTGACAGTGTTGTAGTGGAGACCCCAAAGTGCAAGACAGTGACTGAGATCTCTCGTAGTGGGAGACCTCCCCATCGAGACCAAAACCAAGACAGAGATCTCAGACAAATCAGTACTGTGAACTAATAAAACAATTCTCAAAGTCAATTTGCTTTATTTTTTTCATATGATGGCTTTGCTCAGCCTTCACTATGGTGTCCAAAAGACACTATGTTATACGGGAAAAGTTTGACTGTGCTGCACCCTCAAAAAAACAACAACGTAGGGCCAGCTTGATGATTACACTTTTGATGATTTGTTATTCTTTTGGGTTCCTCTTTTATGGTGTTGAAATTATGGTCTCAAAAGGTCTTAACACGAAACCCCAAGATCATTGCTCTGAGACCGAGACCAAGTCCCAAGACCTACAACAATGGTCAGTGGCATACACATTCATATCAAAGCATTTCTTCAAGTCAGGATTTGTACAAGATATATTTGATAGTTACTACAATAATTTAAAAGCTTGTAAGTGCCCTTTACAAATCTATCAATATTTTAGAAGTATATAATGTTTTATGCTGTTTCATTGAATTATACATATCTCATACAACCATCAGAGATCCACTCATCAACATGCTTTTCATCTAACAATTATTTGGTGTTCGGGCAGTCCGAACACACAGTAAGATCATAACTAGTAGAGGAAACCACTGTTGTGATGTCATGATGACGTCATCAGGTGTTGAATTACATTTTTAAAAAAACACAGTATCAGGTAAAAAAAGACAATATGTTGTTTTTTATTGTTTTTTTCTGGCTTCATTAGGCAGTGACATGAATATTCATGATGAAAATGACCTTCAGACATATCTATACACAAAGATGAGGTTCTGGCTTTTAAAGCTGGCTGGTTATACCATTATTTTTCATTCCATTTTGATTTGAACAAAAACATTTATTTGATAAATTATACCAAAGTTTGCAATTACTCTTAAAACTTTGACCAGAGAACCAAGCTTTCTTCTGAAAGATTTGTGAAAGGAGATGCGACAAGTATTTGTTCTCTTCAATATAAATGTGAACATAACAAAATAGGTTTTTTTGTTACCATGTTCTTGTCTTTTATTTTTCCAAGTAAATTCAAGATTTGTTACGATCCTTTGATCGGTTAAGTTTTAATTCTCAGACCGGAATTTATTTTGTCAATAAAAATGTATTCAAAGTCAGGTTTAGACTTTGAATTCAAATAACTTGCTGAATTTTCATGCTGCATTTCTTCAGGGAGTAGTAAAGACTCTTCCAGGTACTCCATTGTAATCCTTGTGCGTATGTCACTTGTCCATATGGGTAGTATTTACCATTCAGATGAGCCCAAAAACATTCTCTAAACCACCAGCCTCCCCGATATGTCTGGGCACAATTAATTGACTTTGTATCATTGTCCTGATCCTTTGTTGAGAATGGAGTTCCATTGTGTACTGTCATTGAATCACCAGCTGTACTCTGAGCATCATATAAACCAACATGGAGAGTGTACTTATCACCTGTAACAGCAAACTCAGCATAAGAAGCCCAAGCTGTGTTGGACTGCCAATCTACCATATCTACCCTGAGTTGCCATTGTCCTGATCCAGTAAGGTCACGCAGGATATCATTGCCCAACCAGAACTCATTCTGTAGATCACCAAACCCAGATTGGTATTCAGCCCAGGTACGGTTAAAGTCAACAGAGCCGTCTTGTCTATTCTGGAACACGATCCAGCCTCCTCCATCTGTCTCCATATCACAGTAAACCTGTAACCCATCAGTCAGACTTGTAGGAAAGATGGTGTATATGCCATTATCACGGTAACCAGCTTGATACAACATTAGACAACTGCTGTTACTTATAGTGCTGGGTGGTGAAAATGACAAAGTGTCCAAGTTGTTATCATAGTAGGCACTTCCTTGAATCTCAACAAAGTCATCAGGGCTGTGAGCTCTGCTTGCATTATTCAATGCACAAATCTGTCTTGTGATGTGATAGTTGAATGATGCACACAGTGGATCCATTGAGCAGTCTCGCCCACAGATCACAGCAGAAGATACAATCTTCCACTGAAACACATGATTCAGTAAGGCTCGGTTCCAAGCCTGATAGAAATTGTCACTAAAGTGTAGGGGAGCCTCACTCTGACAGGGTTGTACCATAAAAGTCAAAAACAGGGCTGCAATGACAGTTACCATGATGAAGATTCAGTTTTAGACTTCAGAAGGCATAAAACAAACTAAATGATGAAGTGAGCTGCTTCAAGAGTAAGAAATAAAGCATCACAATTTCCATTACTCTAACAAATCTCCTACCATGGCAACGCTGATTACTTTCCTAATCAAAGTAACGCTTGAATGACTAATGTAATGGGCCTATTGTGGAGATAATGGGATTGGATCTGTCTATGGTCATTTTTCGAACTAATACAAAATACAACAATTGCATGTGAAGGTCAAGTCTGTACCTGAAGCATTTTATCATAAAATTTTGATAAAATACCAAAGGTACAGACTTGAATTTCACACAGAAATTCTATATTGTTTGCAAAACAGAGTTTCTGAAATGAATATAAACAGAACAAACAAACAGGCCAATAAGGACTTCCACAGTTTGGGAAAGGACTTGACTAATTGATAAATTGATGTTTGAAAATTGTTAGTTCATTCACACATTCTAGTGTTCAATAAACGAACTATAAAACCACCCTGTAAAACTACATGCATCATCCGATTTTCCACCTCCATTTCTCCATACAGGGAGTGAGAATGCTTGAAGGTCGTAATTATTATTAGTTAAAAAGAACTATAGATCCCTGCCCTGGCAAACTGGATTATGTTCCTCATTGCAGTTATGCTTAATGGTCTTATAATTAGAGTTAATGGGATTGGAGTTGTCCTTTGTACTTTTTAGAATCAATTTTTTTATGATAACATAACCAGTTAGGTTATAGGCTATGAGATGATAAGGATACACACACTGACACAGTATCAATGCTTGAAAATACTTTAATATAGGTCTTATGGCGGAGGCTTTCACTGTCTTTGACTCTAAATTACAAGGGTTTATAAATGCTGGAGGAAGACACTTTCTTACTGGGATTGTTTCATACTTCATTAATAGGTCAGTTGAATAATTATACAAAACTCGATTATGTTTGGATGGATTAAGTAAAGGGGGTTGTATTAAACTAATGAGTGGGGCAATTGATCCATATTTGACTTGTTTTTACCCTTTCCAGTACTTCCTGTCATTGTTCAGGAATGTGTAAGGTGTTAGAGATAGCCCCTCTGGACTTGCCTCATTCACAGCTCATTTGTAAAGACTAAGAACAATGAAATGCTTGTAAGATACAGAGTGATGGTGTGTATTATACAGGAACACTTTCATCCCCAAAATTAATCTTTTCCATTAAAATGTGAAGTAATAATAAGACACTTAAAGATGCAGGCTCAACGCCGTTACCCGACGGCCATTTCCGTGGCATGTTCTTGTACACACGTACAACAAGAAGGAAGTCTCCTTTCTTAACTGTGAGAGATACCTGAGGGTTTTTTCCCAATGAGTCTGTATCTTTAAGGTGCAGACTAGACCTGCACATGGAAATGCTCCATTGTTTGCTAGTGGACATCCCAACAGGTTTTTTATTAACTAAACAAAGAAACAGGTTAAATGACTTTCACAGTTTAAGGGAAAGACTTAGTGAATTGATGTAGCAAACTTAATTTGTGTGATGGAGAAGGAGGCATTACCCCGCCAAATAGCCAAATGTCCCGTAGGAACGGGGAGTTCACGCTTCGGGGAAACAAGTTGTTATTGTCTTTGTGATTGGATGAATTACGCACGCATTGACTGTTTAATTAATCAAACAACGTTTCCATTTCTAAAGAAAACTAAGTTGCCCCAGGTGCGCTGGAAGGATACCAGTTGAGTTCACACCGTCTCTTTCTGTGTGTAAGATAATGACATGTACATGAGGGGCTGATCTGGTATGAGGTTGTCCAGAGCTGGACGTGTTTTGAAGTAAAAATCAAATTCTTGTTGAATGAAGTAGACCTTTTGGCAATTGGCAATTGTTATTTATTTTGCCTGTGAAATTAAGAAGGACAACAGACAAGAAGTCACCACCGTATACTAGCCCAGTAAAGGTCTAAAAAATGGTTATTATGAACACAAAAACACAGCTGTTGTTTAAAAATGGTGAGTTTATAAAACAAGGAAGGGAAAACCCATTTTGCACAAGAGGGCACAATCAATACTAGTTTGCTAAACTAGGGACTATTCTGGCTGTATTGGTAACCATGGCAACCAATTAAATCCCTTATTTTTGTCACAGGTTTCTGTGAGGGCGCCCCAACCTACAAGTTTGATCTCTTCTTTGATGACTATGATACGAGTGAAATGAATCGCAGCGGGGCCTGGACTGATCCAGTTCTCCCGTGGCAATGCCGTAAAGGACAATTCCAGAGGAAATCTGAAGGTCAAAGGTCACTGATTATACTACACAAAGTCAAGCTGAAGGTTTCTGATTGCAGGTAATGTTGCCCATTAATGTTTGTTTGAATCAATCCTATCCTAGTGTCTTTTACCTCTCTTTTTTTCTTTTTGTTATTCAATGTTGAGTTTGTTTTTAACAATCCAGTAAATCCAACCAGTTGATCTTTGCTATTTTCAACTTTACAATGGTTTATTGTCTCTCTGTAATTTACCATTAAAACAATTGAAATAATCAACCAAAATTGAGATATTGTCGATGTTGAGTAACCATATGTTGTTGGTCTGAATACTGCCCTCTATCAAACTGATCGTGCTCAGCATGGCTCAGGCCCACCACCATAAATCAGAAACGAAAAGTTTGGATAATGAGTTACCATTTAGTGTTGGACTGAGTACTGCACTCTTAAACTGCTCATGTTTAGCATGGGATCAGGCATACCACCACAATAAGAGTCCAACAGTCTGAGCGTTGTGTTATGATGTTGGACTGAGTACTGCATTGCCAAACTGATCATGCTTAGCATGGGGTCAGGCTATACCACCATAATCAGAGTCCAATAGTTGGGGGTTGTGTTATGTTGTTGGACTTAACACTGCACTGTCAAACTGACCATGCTTAGCATGGGGTCAGGTAAACACCATAATCAGGGTCCAACAGTTTGGCTCTTGAGTTATCTTAATGTGTTGGATTAAATTCTGCAGTGCCAAACCGATTTTCCTTAGCCTGGGCCCAGGCATACCACCATTTATCAGAGACCAGCAGTTGCATATGGAAACGTTTAGGCTAATTCTGTCCATGTAACATAACAAATTTGACCCGATTTTAGACATGTTTTAAAATCTTCCGCAGGGTGGGAGGGGAGGTTGTGCAGGTTGGGGCCACTAATAGATCACCTAAAAGTGACAGTATTAAGGGACAATGAATCGCCCAGTATTTTGGACAACCGTTTTGCCAATTGGTGACGCAAATAAATTTCTGTGCAATGTGCTCTTACCCTACGTATTTGAAAACACAACGAATTCAGAAAGCAGAAACAATGGATTGAATTCAGTTTTTAAATCTTTATTATAATTTCCTTTGAACTATTCGTTAATACGTTAAATCACATCCCCGGTTAATTTCTATTCAACGTTAAATCACCTGCTTGTTTAAGTTCATTAGCACATGAAATCCCCTACCTGGTTAAATTCACCATGGAGCAACTACCATCCTGTATCAATGCAAATTTAAGATAATGTTTAGTATCTTTCATTTCAGTTATAAGTTTGAATTATAATGTTATTTTCAGAATGATTGATGAGCATATAAATGTTGTACCTTCTGTTTAATTTTTAGTAATTCAAGAATTTAATGCATTGTTCAGCAGAGGCCTAATTTAATCGATATGTATGCCTACTCCCCTAAAAAAAAAAATTCATGTGAACAAATAACTTTAACATAACAAATGTCAAACTCGTACACCTTTTAATTCATATAAATTGTTTTTAACATCTTGACAATTCTGACAGATATATTCCACCCATCAAATTAAACAGACCAAATACCCCTGTCCCCACTTCATACACCATTCGAATGTAAACTGAGTTAATCTTATGGTACCTTCGATATGAACATTAAAATGTGTAATGTGTTAACGACATCTACAAGTTTTTGCTGTGACCCAAAGATTGTTACCTCACAATTCATTTTGCATTTGCAATAATTTATAACTTCATAGGCTTTTAGTAATTTCAGCTTGGATATTTTCATGAATTCAGTCCAGGGCATATACTGTTGTCAGAAGTTTAGAATCTATAACAAGCTCAGAAGTAAAGCTTTCAAATAATCTCAAAATAGACTGTGCAAGTCTCGCGCGTATTCAAACATTTTTAGGACCATTTTGGTACCACACACATTGCTGTAACCGTGTGAAGGAAACAAAATCACACGCTTTAACGAACCATAATGTTCGAATACGCGCGAGACTTACGCAGTCTATTGTTGTAAGTGTACATTAATGTAACTACATCCTTATAATTGTGTTCGGCTTACATGACTTATTGTAAAATGGACACACAATTGCTTAAATGTGTGAACACTACCTAAGTTTTGATTTGTTGCTTACTCTGTTTTGTTTAAAACCTACGCAGCATCCGAGAGACAAAAAATAATCCAATTGTTACCAAATATGGTCATAATTTTTTTTTTAATTGGCCAATAAGGCCAAGATTCCATGTAATCCTCACCCCTGGTATACCCCACAAGCCTGTAGACTCCTATTGGCCAGACCCTAACCACTGCAGAGTAAGGAGTGTTGAAAGACAGCAGCCACCTGTCTCAGTGCAGTAATTGATTGACCCCTGTGCCAAGAATTCCCTTGGCACAGGGCGGTATGCAATTTGTGAAAACAACTTGCACCGCACACTGGTCGTAAATAACACAAGTCTAAGTCTTGACTGGCACTCCAATTCACCCCCACAGTTATTTATAATGGCTTTGGGCTTGCAGGGTGGGTTATTGACCTTAAAGACAGAGTGGACGAAATTTTAACCTCCTGGATCCAGCGAAGTTGTTGATTAATGTGGTTGCTGCGAGGGTTTTAATACTGGACACACAATTTGCCTTGTGTATACTTATGTCTGATGAAAACATCAGTAATTTCAGAACAAGTAGCAGCCTGCGAAGGTTTCAAGATAGTACATGTGTAATTTCTTTCTACACTGCTAAAAAATGGTTTTCTTGAAATCTGAAGAAAAACAAATCTTGTTTCAAGAAACTTTTTTCTAGGGAGTGACACAAGAAATATTTTCTTGCAGTAAGAATTTTTCTCTCATTTCAAGAAAACCAAGAAAACCTTTTTTTTAAAGTGTACAACCTAACAATTTTTGAAACTTCACAAGTATGTACAAAGAAAGTGTACGGTCCATGTTATGTTGGGTTCCTTATAGTGAGATGGGAGTATAGTCCTACCCGAGTTCCAATTTAGACTGTGTTCCATTTCAGGAGTGAAATTGAACGCCCACCAGGGTAGGATTTCAAAATACTCCAATCTTAAATAATATGAACCCAGTGTTTGTTTTATACAACTCAAACTTAGATCCTTGTCCTTTGATGTCGGAGTGTCGTGGCCGAGCGGTTAAGATCACCGGACTCAAGTTCTGGTGTTGTTGGCGGCAGAGTGTGGGTTCGAATCCCGGTCGCGGCACTTGTGTCCTTGAGCAAGACACTTTACCATAATTGCTTTGTCCTTCGGATTCGACATTAAGCCATAGGTCCTGTGTACTAGGATGGGTAGTGCACGTAAAATAACCCAGAACACTTATCGTGGAAGAGTAGGGGTCTACCCCGGTGTTTCTGGTTCACATGGCAAGCACCCTTATCTACAGGTTTCCTCAGGCTTGAGAGCTACAGTGATTAAGTTCACTTATGAGGCATCCTTGGTTTCATTACCAGAAATATATAATAATAATAATAATAATGATAATAATAATAATAAATGCGACTTGTTTGTCCCTTGAGCCCAGCATCAGGCAGAGGTGGTAGGAATAATCCAAAGCTCAGCGTGTGTGGTGTTTTGTACCAATCAAATGAAAAGGATCTGTGTGTGAGTTGTATAAAATCTAATATGCAGCACTCATCATCAGCATCATCAGCATGAATACAAACTCCAAACATGTAACAGTAAAGATACATACTGTATTCTTTAATTAGCAAATTCTACATTTTGTGAAGTGGACATTCAGAGCAATTTTGTACCCTGGCTTCAAAGCACTTGTAAATACATACATTGTATACGAGATGTACTTGTAGATTATTTTAGAGCATGTTCGTTTGTTGTGGCCCTTGATACCGCATATTCCACACGTAACATTAACTTTTAGTGCACACTTGCATTCCAGCTCCAGGTCGTCCAGGCCCTGTTGACTGAACACAGACATACTTCCGTTCAGTTGAAATGACTCTGCACCATGGTTTGCCAAAATATGCATGTAGGGGATAACATCTTTGTTTGGATATATCTGGCAAAACAACTCCAACCATTAGATAGGTGTTAATATTTGCATCGGGGGAATGAATATAAATTTCAATTTGCCTTTCACCGATGTGTGATAAGCACTGTATACTCAGTGCTTTCGAGTCCAGTGGAAAAAAATCCACCGGCAACTTGGGTGAGATTCGAACACACGACTCCCGCATGACTAGAGCAGATGTCTTAACCACTAGACCACCGAGCACGCCTGCTGACAAGGGGCCAGTTCGAATCCAGTGTTATTGGCGGCAGGTATTGCAAACAATGAGATAGGTGTTAATATTTGCATGGGGGGAATGAATATCAATTTCAATTTGCCTTACACCGATGTGTGATAAGCACTGTATACTCAGTGCTTTGGAGTCATGTGGAAAAAAATCCACAGGCAACTCGGGTGGGATTCGAACCTACGACTCCTGCATGGATTTGAGCTGGCCCCTCGTCACCGGGGGTATATACTCAACGCATCGGCAGCAGTGATTGCACTGCACTGGCATAACATGCCGGGGTCACAAACTAACATTAACTTTTCATTTTATTACAGCGGGTGGATTCTTTTAAAATATGACCATCCAACTCCCATGGAATATATTATTAATAATGCCTTTAACAAAATCAAAAGTGGCCGTTGTTTGAAAATGTCCAATAACTTCACCAACCGTGGTGGAAGATTTGACCCCCATACGGTTGTGCACAGCAGTTGGGTGTGTGGGTGTGATCGAGGTGCAACGCGCTTACGTGGAATGAGACTCCACTATTTGTAATGGTTTACGAGGCGGATTGTAAGGTTTAAGCAAATCATCAATATATGCCGGGGCACTGTTTGATGCGTGTTGTTGCTACTCTCTGAGTCTTGCTGCCATTCACAATGGCCAAGTAGTTTAGTATCTTGAGTTGTCTAAGCTGTTAAAGCAGGAAATGAATACAAAGTTTTAAGAAATTGGAATATTAATGTTTTGGTGAATTTTGCAAAATACAGACATCAATGTTAATGATGATTGCTGGACAGAAAAGACGTGCAGCGTTTCTCAACCTTTTCATTTTGAACATATATGACTTAAAGAAACAAGAAATATTGAAACACGTTGCATTTCTTTTTCCATAAGCAAACATTTTTCACCGAGGTAATCTCTGACCCCATCTCAATGTACCAGTGTAGGGTGGGTATACACACGTTAATTTGCAAACTCCTTGTGACAGCTGCGAGAAAATAAAAAATTGGGCGAAGTCTGGTCCCACACTCTACGGGTCTGGTTTTAAGCGTCATCTGTGCAACTTGAAAGTTTCACCCTTCAACTCATCAGTTCAGTTTGCGGTACGTGTTAAAAACTTGTAAAATGTTGATTTTCTTGTCTCCTGATCCCCTGCAAATGTCACATTTTTACGAGGGCAGTCCAAATTAATTAGGGAATAACAGTGCGAGGACCCAGTCTTCACTGCTTGGTAATGACCGGGGTGGTGGCTGGCGGTCGTTAACAGCGGCCAGCCACCACCCAAGGTCATTACCAAGCAGTGAAGACCGTGTCTTCGCACTGTTATTCCCATTAATAAATACCTTTTTAACGAAATAAACGGCTAAAATCGTCCATTTTGTAACTTTTCTTTCTCGGCGATACTTTCTTGTTTTGTTAGCCGGTCTTTATATCGCCGTTAATACACCCCCACGTGATCACGTTTTGACCAATCAGAATCCACAAACTGTCCTAGGTATTTATTAATGTCAGTTATTTTGTTCCTGTGTTTGTGAGTTTCATTGATCTGTATTGTGTCTTTTGGGGGATTTAACGTTAAGGTGAAAAAGTAGATTCAGGATTTCGACTTGTACTGTTGTAGCTTAGGCCTAGTTTATAGTAGTACTGACTCTATCTAATGTTATTAATGTATGTCCCCATACTGTCCATGTAGAGTCATGATTGACCATTTTGTGTTTAAGTTGACATAAAAGTTTAGGGCTAAGCATTTGAACGTTGCACTGCCAGCATGACTGCCACTTCTTCAAAATTCAAGTTGGAGTGAGCCCAATTTAATTATTTGAATTTTTTTGGTAGTGAAAATGAAATGGTTATATCAAAAATTTACTGACGTTAGTAGTTAAGAAGTAGTATAAGCCAATGTTAGATGCACATAAATCTGGACTAGCTATCCTAAAATACTGTTTAGAACTCTAATTTAATCCCAACATCAATTAAACCCTTTATGCCTGTCATGGCATGTCTGCAAACGTATGTGCTGTATACCTGTAGCCTAGTAGTATGCACGGCGTGGCCTACGCGATAAGCTAAAGGTAGACCTACCCACGAGCGGAACAGTATCGCGAACTATTTTAATTGCGAACGAATGAAAAACAACTGACACAGTTGTATTTAATTTACACTTTCATGGAGGTTTGGGTCATAAAGTACACTCATTTTTAGGTTTTCATATTCTAGATAATTGTCTTGTCCCGTTCACATATAATATATAATCTAAATCGCTAAAAGAATGCTGTAATTTACCTGATAAATGTTGCCTTTCTCCATCGGTGTGTGTGCGCGCACCGCAGTGCTGCATACAAAACACACGGTGAACAGACGCTATCGTGGTGATGAAACAAGGATTCTTGTTGGAGGATTTCAAGTCCGGTGATGAATTGTATCCAATCAAAACAATTTTATCATTGGTAGAAAGAGCACCTATTCTGACGTGTAGTTCACCGCTTGAAAAGTAACAATCGGCTAAGCGGGGGCGCTGTTATGCTTTTCTGAAAATTTCAAGGCCACCAAAAACACCATTTCTGCGCAGTGAAAATGCTTTTGGAACATTTTAATAATCTAAAATTCTGCTTGTAAATCATAACTCATTTTTGTAATATCTGGCTTTAATAACAAACATAAATTACTACAAAAAAAATCCGTTTGGAAATTAAAAATCAAGTCAACCACTGTATTGATAATTACATTTTTGGTTGAAAAGTGGCAAAAAACCAACGGGACACTCCCGTTTTACGTACGGTGGGCGTGTGTTTGTCGCCAACGTTTCCATATGGGTGTTGTGTTACCATTTATCAGATATTTAGTGTGGAAGCACTGGACAACAGTGTGGTGATCAAAGTTTTCAATTTTGTTTTAAACTGTACTTATTGTTAGAATAGATCTTAGTTTGGCATTGAGGATAAAGAGTTATATTTGTAATTTGACCCATACACGGATGTGTGTTCAGCAATGTATACTTAGTACTTTCGCGAGACCTGTGAAAATTTTTTCCAGGCATTTTCAAACTCAAGACCCCCCGCCATTCTAGAGCAGATGTCTCACCAACTAGACTACCGAGACTGCCCGGGAGCTAAACGGACTGCTAATAGGATTGGAACTGCCTCTAGCTCCCGGGCAGTCTCGGTAGTCTATTTGGTAAGACATCTGCTCTAGAATGGTGGGGGGTCGTGGGTTCGAATCCCACCTGAGGAATATGCCTATGGATATTTTTCACAGGACTTGGGAAAGTACTGAGTATACAGTGCTTAACACACATCAGTGTATGGGTAAAAATGACAGTTAATACTATTGTTGCTTTTTTTGTAATCTGCACACATAAGCCTTGTGTGGGAAAATACACTCAAATTTAGCTCCAGTAGACCTTGGGTGGGTTTTGTTCACATTCCATTCTTCGGGGTCCAATTTCATAGAACTGCTTAAGCAGAAATTATTGCTTAAAATTTTTCTGCTTAGCAAAACCAAGCAGCATACCAGTCACAAACTGTACATGTGACATGCTCTTTTGGCTGGTAACCTTATTCTGGTAAGCATAATTTTGTTTGAGCTGAGCTACTTTTTTTTTGTGCTTAAGCAGCTCTATGAACTTGGACCCTGGCTAGGTAATTATCTCCATGTCCTGGGTCTTGGTCAGTAGAAGCTGTTCACTAAGCTAGTCTTAGTTTGTGTTATAGACCATAACAAACCCCTGCTATTTCTTTATCAGAGACAAGTGCCAGCCTATAAGAAGTTTCTAGAATTAGCAATTGTTTTACAGAAAAGACTAGTGTCTGTATCAGTTTTCTGCGCTGGGCTGGAACTCCCTAATCGAGATTGTTTTGGTTTTCTTTATTTGAATTAAGTGTAAATAAAGTGGCTCCAGAGTGACCAAAAATTGCCTACATGCTTTTTAAGTTTTGACCTTTAACAGACTGTCCAGTTTTATAGAGGAAGGAGTGTTGTAGTTTCTTATAATTAAGTAGGCTATGGTAATAAGAGGTTTGAGAGATAAGAAAAACACCCTAGGTTTCATTGGACTTTATGACTAGGTTATGTGTTTCTTTTGACTGGAGGTTTTTTATTGAGTATATTACACTGACCAGAAGTTTAGTGTTCTTGACTGGACTCTAGGGTTGTGAATATTTGATCACTTGAATGCAACTGTGAACTTTTGGTTGTTAGTGGTTTTCTTACTTTCATTTTACTATGTATTCTTAATCATGTTCCCTTTGTGTTTTCCTTTTATATTTACAGGTCTTCTTCATTTCTGTACTCTTAAGGCTCCAGCCCAACATTGGTAAGAAGAAAGACATAAATGTTTACAGATGTACATCACATGAAACATTTGACCAGTAACTATTCTTGAACTTGAACAGTTGATAGTTAGGATTTAAAAAAAAAAACAAGTACCTTGTCAACACTTCTGTTTGAGATTCATCCATTAAGACCAACCGATCATAGCAACTGTCTATCAACAAGGCCTGCATGGGTTACACGTCAGACAAATGCATCTTGGGGGGTCGCACGACGGACAAATGCATCTTGGGGGTAGCACGTTGGACAAATGCGTCTTGAGGGGTAGTATGTCGGACAAATGCGTCTTAGGGGTAGCACATTGGACAAAAATCTGCCTTGGGAGGTAGCACGTTGGACAAATGCGTCTTGGGGGGTAGCATGTCGGACAAATGCGTCTTGGGGGGTAGCACATTGGACAAATGCACTTTGTCGGGTAGCACGTCGGACAAAAGCATCTTAGTAGTCCAAATGCCGGAAACTTCTTTTCTATATTTTGTAATGAGGTTTTTAACATGTTGGAAGAACAAAGAAAAATTGACTAGAACAGGATTTGAACCTGCGACCTCTAGATTAACGGACCTGCGCTCTACCAACTCTGCTATCTAGCCCTAATGGCGGTCTCCCTATATTGTTAATATCTTTGTTCGCAGGTGCCAGGTTTGAATTTTGTCATATGTTTTTGGCTGTGTGTTTTTGTTTTGGGTTTTTTTTTTTTTTTTGGGGGGGGGGAATGGGGGACCCCTTTCTGGTAAAATTCCTCTCTCCGTGCCCAGTGTAGTATTTTTATTACACATCCAACATCACAACTATTGCCAATAACAGAATGAATAGAAAACGAGAAGCATTAAGTTTTAGATGCGGGAGAAAAACCATAATAGGAAAAACTTGTGCAATCAGGTAGGGACTCAAAACCCAATTCAGGAGCCAGGCTCTGGTCTGAGGTGGGATTCGAACCAGGGTCCACAGAGGTGAAAGGCAGAGAAAGAAACCACTGAGCCAGCCTGATGCCCCAGTCATTTACAAAACCTTTGAATGTGTGAATGTCTTGCCAGATCAAAGAGAATTGACATGTCTGGTTAGATGGAATGATTCTGGATTCCTTCTTCCTGCAGGTCATCACTGAAGGTGTCATCGGTCTGAAAGCAGAGGGCGACATTGCCATTGATGATGTCTCCTTTACACCCGGATGCTACAAGTCCTTCAATCCACTCCCTGTGGCTTCAACTGCAGCTCCAGGTAACCAGTGAAAACCTGTCAAAGTTATTTATGTTATAATTTTGTTGATGTAGCCTAAGGATGGGGACCAGGGATAAACTGGTCTTTGTTTACAGGATTTATTCTTATTTCAGGTTTTTGGGGGGAGATAGATCTTCTGATGCCATCAAACTATCTAAAAGAGGGAGATTCCAGGCTGTTGCTGTATATTAAATGTATTTTTGATAACATCTTTGATGATTTGGGTCCCCTGGTCATTGTCCCCTGGCCTTTGGTCGCAGCCTAGCTGACCTTACATAATTTTTCCGTTGACTGAAAGATTTTCCAATGGAAGTGTTGTGAGGTGTTCACATGTGCTTTAAAAATGGCCCCACATTTTTCATTTGGCAGAAACAGGCATGTGATTTCTCAAGATTTTTTCCTGATTTCAGGATTTTCTCAAAATCTCCTTGAGCCTTTAAATTGTTTTGAAAGGAGTCGAACAACCACCAAAAGGAAGAAAAAACAGTCTACATTGTGTCCGAACCTGTAGTTTTCTATACCTGGTGATGCACAGAGTCTGTAAATCTCCTGAATTATAACATCCTGAGAGGTTCTGGGTCAAGAATAATGAGGAACCCAGGCCTGCGGACCATTTTTTTTTAGGAATTTCCATAATTCGTCAAATCTCATACCTGCAGAAAGTCAAGTAGATGATATCGTTTTGTTGTCATAGAAATAATTAGAATGTATTTTTCAGTGGTGGGTATTACCAAATAGTTGGGGGTGAAGTTTCTTTTTGCCTATGAATATAAGTGGGATTAAGAAATTTAAGGGAAAATGACAAGACAGTGGGACGCCATATTGACATCAGTCATGTCAGTTTAGTGCTCACATAATAGGTTCCACTGAGTGGGAATATTTGCGTTATTTGCTGTATGTTTACACAAGCGGAATGCAGCTCTAGTAAGTCTGTCTAGCTTAGGCTTGGGCTTGGACTCCATCAGTAATTTTGAAAATGTATAATTTAGGTATGGGACATCAACCAGGGGGGACGGTGCCTATAGACTGTTCCGCATTGACCAATTGGATCATGCCATTTGGTCATGTGACCTCGGTCAAACTTGGTCACACGTGCAGCGTAAACGTACATAAACTAATGTGTGTGGGCGGGGCTTGTTGCCGAAGCCGGAACGGTCTATTAACCGCAGCCGAAGCCTGATATAGGGTTTTGAAAACGGTCACAGTGTCCTCAAAAGTCTCCCATTGCTGTTGAGTAATTCGAGCAATAAGGACATTGTTTTTTAAATCAATTTGTGAACAAAGAAAAGCAGACTATTAATTTGATTACATCTTGGTGATTTGTAGGCACAACCGTTCCTTCACACTGTCGCAGGAATCAGTTTTCTTGCTACGATGGTGTGAGCTGTGTCAGCAACGATAACGTGTGCGACTTCTCAGCTGATTGTCCTGATGGCTCGGACGAGAGAACTTGTCGTAAGTCTGATGTTCAAACTTTTCTTAACCCGTTAGGAAAATACAAACACAAACACAATCAAATTTGTTAGGTTTTGTGTAAATATTTTAAAGTTTCTGTAATATTGCTTTTGTAATAATACACACGATCTGAACATACTTGATACATGAAACTTGTGAAACATTAGAATAAGTTATCATTATTAATTATTATAATGTAAGGGATCAGCACACTTACATTACTAATTGAATTTGGACATGGACTGTTTTCCTTTTGTCATTTAAGATGGTGTCTACAAGTGGAAAGTACGACCTCTTTGAAGAATAAAATTAATTCCCATTTTCAATCTTTAAACACACGTACGACCAACCAGTGAAAACTTCATTCAATTCTATGATAATTTTGTTTTTTTCCCCCAATGCAACTTTAACATCTATTAAAATTTGATGATCACGGTTTGGTGGAAAAAAAACCACGAAAAGTGGTTTTGTGCACATTCCTTGAGGCCTTTTTTGGATTGCGGAATCCATTTCTTGTTTCAATATTTACACCAATCCTGAACATTTATCGTTAGTTTCTATCTTGTAAAAGGTGAAAGACTCAAATGAAGACTTGTTAGATTGGGTTGGAGCTGAAGTTGTTTTGAATTCCATCTAAATTAATACAAATACTAACGTTTTTGTTGTTGTTTTTTTTTTCAATAGCTGAGGGCCCCAAATGGTCCCAAATGATAGTTGAATTTAAATAAATTTAAAATTGATAGTGAGTAAAAAATATCTTCTTTTTTTTACGGTATTTTGCAGCATCCTCTTGTGATTCTGAGACTGACACGTGTTTCTTCACCGAGACGATTGTGGACAATTTTGATTGGCATAGAGCATCAGGGAGCGATACTGTAGCCACGCCCAATGCCGCACCCAGACAGGATCATACTCTGGGGACAGATGAAGGTATTTTTCCTCCCCCATACAAAAATTATTAATAATAATACACACAAAAATAAACAATAACATTTTAGTGTTTAGTTTTTTCCTGATATATATATACCTGCTATAAGTTTTATAATCTTCTAGTGTCTTTGGATTTCATGTCCTATGAATCATTTGGGAATCATTTATGGAAACATTTGTCAACCTTAAAGTCATAATTGTGTGTTGTAGCCTTTCCACTGACTAAGATGACTCATTCTTGCAATCTTCAAGGCTAAACTCCATAAACAATAGTTTGGCTTTGCAACTTGGGTGGCTAATACAACAGAGGCCCTCATCAAGTCAATCTGCCTGTGTGTTCTTGTTCTGCAAGTCTGCAGTACTTCAACTCCTCCAATAAGGATCTTGTCACTAACTGTGTATCTTTTTCACATTGCTGTCTGCGTGGTAAGGAAATCGTTACCAAAGGATTCCTGAAATTACCAATTTCATATTATCATAACTCAACTACTAGCTTCAGTGTTGTACTGCTATGTTGTGGGGACACAGAAGCTAATCCTGGTCCCCAATCTGATGATATCACTAGGTCTGCCACCCACAGCAATAAATCCACCTATCAATATGATAGGTCTTAACTTTTGGAAATAGGCTCCCAATGTGCGAAGCTGCCTGTTACCGCTGCTATATGGTCCACCCTGAGAGAACTGAAAATTTCGTCTAAAGCTCCTACACGTCGAGGGCGATCAGTGAAACACAAGACTATTCCGAAATTAATCATTGCTACTCCTGTTAATAACTTCGCTCATGCAGGCCAAAGTACAGATGTCTCTTCACACTTACCACCTACTAACATGCCTGGAAAACAGGTGAACTTATCCGATCTCTGCATTCTAAAATGCACAATCTGTGTGCGACAAAACCAACCTTCTCACTGACTATATTATGGAACACGATTTTGATCTCATTGCGCCTACCGAAACTTGGCTGTAAACTAACACAGACAAGCACAGGCAAGTCATCTGGGATTTGTGTTTGCCGGGATATGGTTGATATCATGTGCCCCGTGTTAACAGATCTGGTGGAGGCATATAGCTCTCATTCACAAGGATAATATAATCAGAGGGCCTGTTATATCATATAATGGTTCGACATTCAAAAGTTTATGCTGTGATCTGACTACCAAAGGTACTTTTTCCCCCATCAAGCTCGTCATCGTTTACAGACCACCGTATAGTTCAAAGAATCGTTTTACCCCAAAAATGTTTCTTGATGAGTTTTCTGAATATGTTGCAATACTTTCCGCATCTCTCAATAAATTGTTGATTGTTGGAGACTTTAAATTTCTTCGGATGTCTGTTGCTGCTGAAGCTGATGCTACTCACTTAAAAGACATGCTTGAATCCACCAATATGTTGCAGTTTGTTTGTACACCTACTCATATAAGTGGTCATATTGTAACGAGCCTGATAAACGGTCTAAGGATTAATTAGAACTTACGTCGAGGGACTGACATTACGAGGACAACAAGCATAAAAACAGACGACTGACAACATGAAAGTAACTGACACATACAGCAGTTTTTGGTTTCTTCTTTTCTTTTCTTATTCTTGATCTTCTTCTTTCCTTAAAAACCATTGAATTACAATTTGGGGTAACTTACATCTCTCTCCTTTATCAGTTATCCACGAGGACTGGCATGCACGTTCACACTTCGTCGCCGCCTGGACATCAACTGCCCCACATGCTGCCGTTTTTGCGCTCGTTAGCCAAAAAGTCATGCAGCGATCACGCAGCAGTCACGTAGCGATCACATGACTGGGTCGTGACCAGCCTGTGCTTGCTACAATATTCTAGACCTTGTTATTGCACGCCCATCTGATAACCTTGCAGACTCGATAAATGTTGGAAGCTTTCTAACAGATCATGCGGCCATTCACTGTTCACTCAACTTGAATAAACCCCTGCCTACTAGAAAACAAATCTCCTATCGCAAATATGCTTGCCTTGACCATGATGCTTTTTGCAGATGATATTTGCAAGTCTGATCTGATAATCAATCCCTCCAGATAACTTGGATAACCTCATTGATCAGTATGACTGTATACTTAAATCTCTTCTTGACCATCATGCTCCATTAAAAACTCGCTCTGTTACCATCAGACCATCAAACCCATGGTACTCTACTGAGATTGCCGAAGCAAAGAAAATGCGTAAACGACTTGAAAGACGCTGGAGGAGATCACATCTTGTGGCTGATAGAGACCTCTTTAAAGCTCAACGTCTTCGCGTTCTCCACATGATCAATGATGCCAAATCCAAATTTTACGAAGATAAACTATCTTGCTGTGAGAATCAACGAGAAATATTTAGGATTGTTGAATCTTTATTGCATAATAAAAGTAAAACCAAGCTACCAACTCACAGTGACACCATGGATCTGGCTGAGAAATTCAGTGATTATTTCATCACCAAGATCAGAAATATTCGGAATGACCTTGATGCTTCCGTCTCTGCACAGTCTATCACTGCTGATATTCACGAGTCTAACCCCAACATCCCTACACTCGATTGGTTTGAACCGGCCTCTGAAGATGAAATCCGGAAACTGATAACTTCATCACCCTCAAAATCTTGTGACATTGATCCCATCCCAACTTGGCTGTTGAAAAGGCACTTGCATGTCCTGTCTACCCCTATCACCAAAATTGTCAATTTGTCGCTACATGATGCGGCTTTTCCTCAGCGTTTCAAAAGTTCCATCATCACTCCACTCCTTAAGAAGCCAATCCTAGACTCAGAAAATCGCAAAAATTTCCGCCCTGTTTCCAACCTCTCATTTATATCGGAAATAATTGAGAAAGTAGTTGCTTCCCGCCTGACTGATCATCAATTCGAATTCGACTGAATTCAATTCGTATGAGCCCTCTCAATCTGCATACAGAAATTATCATGGGACAGAAAGTGCATTGTTGCGAGTGCACAATGATATTCTTCGCACTGTAGATGATAAACGCGGGTGTGTTCTTAGTTCTTCTAGACTATTCTGCGACCTTTGACACCATAGACCTTCTTGGACGCCTGAAATTTTTGGGTGTCAAGGGTCCCGCTCTCCAATGGATTCAATCTTACATTAGCAACAGAACCCAAGCCCTCAACATTAATGGTGTTTTATCATCACTTGCTACTCTCTTGTTTGGTGTACCCCAGGGATCTGTCCTTTGGCCACTCTTCTTCACCATTTACTCTAAACCAATAGCTGCAATTGCAAGAGACCACGGACTCCATGTACATTTGTATGCAGACGATACTCAACTGAACCTTTCTTTTGATTTAAATCATTCTGATGAGCAATCTACGCGCAAACGTGTTGACCAATGTGTTTCTGATATTAAGTTATGGATGACAAATAATAAATTAGAACTCAATGATGATAAAACGCAACTGCTCATAATAACGTCTAAACGTAACCAAGACAAAATAATTAATCACCAGATGCAAATAGGCACTTCTACTGTTACATCATCTGCAAATGCTCGTAATCTTGGGATCATGTTTGACGGCACAATGTGCATGGAATCCCATGTGAAGAAAATTTGTCAAGCTGCTTTTTACCATGTTAGAAACATTAATGGCATTCGTAAAATCCTCAATAAAAAGTCTGCCTCTATCCTTCTACATGCTTTCATTACATCCAGGCTTGAAAATGGAAATTCATTGCTCTGTGGTATTAACAAAAATCTCATCCAAACACTGCAAAATGTCCAGAACGCTGCTGCTCGTGTATTATCCAAAACACATAAACACGATCACATTACACCAGTCTTGAAACAGCTTCACTGGCTTCCAGTCTGTCAAAGAATAAAATTCAAGATCATTTTGCTTGCCTGGAAAGCTATGAATGATAGAGCTCCCTCACCATATACGCCAACTCGCAATCTTCGCTCCACAAACCAACTTCTTTTAACTGTCCCTAAAACAACCACTTCCAACGGCGATCGTGCCTTTTCTGTAGCTGCACCCACTCTCTGGAACTCTCTTCCATTAAATATCTTAGCTACAGAGTCTCTGGACATTTTCAAAACATTACTTAAAACTCACCTGTTCAATATTTCTTACAATTGACTTTCTGTGTAGTATTTTTTTAACCACTTTTTTGCCTATGCATTTATGTCAGTCTGTTTTTTTTTCTCAATGTGCTCTTTTCTTTTTTTTTCTTAGCTACGTACTTTGTAATCTTTTTTGTTACTCTCTACATAATTTGTTTGTACTTTTTGTTTTCAAGCGCCGCGGATTATGTAAAGTCATAGATAGATGGCGCTTTACAAGTTTTTAATTATTATTATTATTATTACTTTATGGGCCCTTTAATAGCTACAGTCAGTCCTGAATATTTCCTGTCCCTCTATCCTTTCCTTGAAAAAAGAGTAGAACACCACCAGGGCCAAATTTTACAGCTCTGCCCACTGCAGAGTTCTGCGCTTCCTGCAGAAATCTGCGCTTCCTGCAGAAATCTGTGCTTCCTGCAGAAATCTGTGCTTCCTGCAGAAATCTGCGCTTCCTGCAGAAATCTGCGCTTCCTGCAGAAATCTGCGCTTCCTGCAGAAATCTGCGCTTCCTGCAGAACTCTGCGTTTCCTGCAGAACTCTGCGTTTCCTGCAGAAATCTGCGCTTCCTGCAGAAATCTGCGCTTCCTGCAGAAATCTGCGCTTCCTGCAGATGTCTGTGCTTATGGTCACCATTCTCCACTTTTGGTGTCAGCGCCAAATTTGTGCACTAACTGTGTAAGCAAAGAATGTTTCATGTGAAGGACGTCAGCAAATATCTCTTGCTAACTTGTGATCTATGCTTATGTTAAAGCCCAAGCTCAACATTGGCAAGAAGAAAAACATTCACAGATTTACATATACCTACATGGTATAAAGATAATGATGGTAGAAAACTTTCCTTGAAATATTTCTACCTGAAGTGTTATCATATTTAAATAAGCAATGGAATAAGATCCAAAATTAGTTTTCGTCTCAGTGAGACAAAAACTCTGCCGGTAGGAAGGGTACAAAAATGCTGAATGCATTTTTATTGATTTCTTGCAATTGAAACAATGAAATGAGATGACATTTTCACAGGTTGGTTTTATTACAAATATCTTGATTTGAGCAAGGAATGGAAGCATTTACGGTCAGTTTACCAATGTTGAGCTGGGGTTTTAAGTGCAGATTTTTCTGCCACCGAAAGTGCAGATTTTTTCCCCTTTTTACAGTAAGCAGAGCCTTGACATTGGGACCAGAGTGTCTGATTCTACCCGTTTGTATTTCAGGCAATTACATGTACGTTGCAGCGTACGGAGCCATCTCGGAATCCCAGGTTGCCGAAATGACGGGGCCGATATTCTACCGCGCCGACACAAACTGCAAGATCAGTTTCTACTACTACATGGCGGGGACGTTACCAGGGGAGCTGAGTCTGTTCCTAGACGACCAGGTGACGAAGGATGTGGTGTTGCTGTGGCAGAAGAGACTGTCGCAGGGAGAACGGTGGCAGCAGGCCATGGTTGGGATCGGAGGGAGAATAGAGGCATTCAAGGTATTCATACACGAGCACCAGCAGCCAAATTGGCACACAGGTTGCTATTATGATTCACATCAACAATCTCTACCCTTCCTTGCAAGTACCCATTTACTCTTTGTTGATGAGAAGTGTCTTGCCCGAGGACACAAATGTCATGACCAGGACTCGAACCCACACTCCAATGGCTCAGCTGCCAGAATTTGAGTTTAAAGACGCACAATCGTCAATGCGCGACAAACAAATTTGTGCCATGAAAGATCACCTTTGACTGGCGCATGCGATGTATGTGAACTATGTACAGGTACATGATCGTTTTGAGCCACGGAAATAGCCGTCGGGTAATGGTGAGAAGCCTGCGTCTTTAATGCGCTAGACAGCTTGGCCATGACGCGCTACATCGTAGCATTATTGGTTGATTCTGAAAGGGCTATAAAATCTCCTCAAAATTTCATTTGTTTTATTGTACTTTGACATTATTGTACTTTGACATTCCATTAGGAGACTACGAACTTGTAAAGTTTGGATTTTAATTGAAAATTGCTTTCTTTCTGTCTTCATGTTCGTCTGATTTTGCAAGACCATGGGTGGATTTAACAAAACTTAGGACTAGTCCTAACTTATGACAAGTCCTATAAGTTAAGTCTAGTTACTTGTCCTATCTCGAGATAAGACTAGTCTTAGCGCTTTGTGAAATCCACATCATGTCACTCAAGCAACTTCCGTGAGTCATTATAACAAACAATAGTTTTGTCTAAAGCAAGTCTTCTTTAAGGCCAAATATTTGTTTTTTCCTTTTGTCCCCAGCTTCGCTTTTCCAAGTCTCGGACGGAGCGCTACCAGGGAATGATCGCCATTGATGATATCTCCTTCGTTGACTGTGAGCTTCCACCCCCTGAGATTGCCTGTGCCCCGTCAAAGCTCTTCTGCGATAACGACGCTTGTATTCCTAGCAGCGAAGCGTGCGACCTGGCCGATGACTGTGGGGATAGATTGGATGAGTTGGAGTTTTTCTGTGGTAAGTACAGAGTGTTAAAAACAAAGTACAGGATTTATGTAGTGTGCTGCAATCAAAGTAAACTTGTCTATGTGTGTTCACAAAATCTCTGATAAAACATATACCGTTTGTCGATATTATTTGTGTTTTACCCATACACTGATATGCGTTAAGCACTGTATACTCAGTACTTCCCCAAGTTCTGTGAAAACAAAAATCCATAGGAATTTCACTCACTTTCTTGACACACTGTTTAGCAAGAATTTTTACCAAGTAGACCTATAATGTTGGTGCAAGGGAGCTGAAATATTATTCTAAATTAATTTGTGGTTCTTTAAATGATCTCAAAGCACTAATGTGACAGTTAGCCAGGCCTTCCCATGAAATATGCTAATTATATTCATGTATGCGTACAGACACTATTGGTGGGCAAAACGTCATAGACAGTCACACAAACACATATGCATGGCGCCACCATCAGCCAGAAACAAAAAGGCGCAGTGTTCCCTCTGTTTGCCAACCAGTTGTGTTTAGTACGCATGCGTGCTGTGCAAATTTACATAATTTCATGGGAAGGGTCTTTTTTATAACCATGAAACGCTGCAGATGCGACTGGTTTCCAGCGGTGCGATTTTGAGACCGATCTTTGTGGCTGGGTGGAGTCAACCACAGATGAGCTAGAGTGGACATGGTGGAACGGCACAACGGACGATATCAACAGCGGTCCTTCTAGAGATCACATGTATGGCACGAGCCTCGGTAAATGAAACATTTCACTTAAATAGAGCCACCAATCTTCAAACAAAAAACATTGAAACAAAATACTCAAAAAGTGGTTTGAATCACTTTTGTTGGGGGACTTGAGTCACACTTGAGTTGCATCATTTTGGGACGTGGGACCTGACTAAATTGGGTGGCATGGGTGGCGTGTGCGTAAAGCACTTGCCTCTCACCAATGTGTCCCTGGTTCGAGTCCCGGCTAGGGCCATATGTGAGTAGAGTTGTGCGTTGGTTCTCTCCTGTGCCATGAGGGTTTTTCTCCTGGCCATCCGGTTTTCCTCCTTCTGGAAAAACCAAACACTTTCAACCTCAGGCTGTGCTCCGTGGTCATATAATGGGTTGATGTGGCTGGCTGCGGAAGGCGCCCATGAATGCCTGCAGCTCAAACAAGTGTAGCCGCATCATTCGCAATTCAGCTTCTCAGCTGCCAGTAAGGATGATTAGCCTCCCAAATTACTATTATTATTATTATGATATGAAACTTGCCCTGAAAAAGTTGATGACGATAAACCGATCCATTAAATGTAGTTAATGAAAGTCAAATTTTTTCATGGCTCAATAAATGCATGAAGGTACTTTGTAACTTTCGTCAATGGAGGGCGGGCGAGCGTGCAATGGAACAAACCGGATGGAACGAAAAATGCACGGTGAATGGAACAAAAAATGCACGGTGAATGACGTAGCGTGCAATGGTACGTTTATTTGCTGTCACGTGACCGACCAACCTCCAATCAAATGACAAGGATCTGCTTGGGTGTTATATAACATCAAGTATTTCTCATCACTATAGAATGTTTAAGACATCACATCACATTGACATCACATCACATGTTACAGTTGTCTTCACTTGCAGTGCTATTTCACTATCTCAGAGCAGCACTTGCTTTTGGCGTGGGGCGTCATATAATTTCTAAAGATTGTTTCACATATTTGACATAATTTAGTGGCTCTTCATGTCATGAGAGCAGTTATATTTATATATTATCAATATCTTCCATAATATAGTATGCACTAATCCTCCAATCAGATTGCTCAATGGGAGTGTGATAATAAACCCATATCATACTCCCAGTAGTCTATATTGCACTCTGGGTATTGTGAGTATCATGCGTCACGCTCCGTATAGGGACAGTGCAAAAATGGTGTTCTAAAATTTGCATGTTGCACGTTTTGCTTTTCATCAAATAACGCCTCAAAGTTGTATTATCCTCAAGTTTGGTGGAAAATAAATTTGTTATCACACGTGGATATGCGGCCTCGTGGGATATGGGACGCAGAAACGCTATATTTTCCTGTATTTGACTTGCACTTGTGTGAGAACTTATACAATTTTTGGATTATTTCCGTAGGACATTTTTTATTCTTGGATGGGAGGTTTTCACATTCTTTCAAGGCGAGAGCTCATCTCCTCAGCCCAAACTTCCAGGCTGCATCGGACGGCTCATGTCAGGTACAGTACAGTAGTGGACAATCTGTTTGTCAGTCGATGTGTTTGCTATATTCTGGAATTTGAACTGGAGGGCTCTGTGCACTTCCGGCTCCAAAACCTCCTCACTCACCATGAGGATTATATAGCTTGCTCCTGATAGACCCCGTCTTAACGGGCAACTTGGGGTTGGGTTTTGAGCTGTGTCAAATGTTCCAATGTTCTACGGATCCAAGTGGATAACAGACCAATCATGATAAGAACTCCTGCGTGCCCAACGCAGTAGTTTCACATAATGCATTGCTCTGCGGTTGAAAAATCATAATAACAATAATATGCTTTTTTTTATATAGTGCTTTATCACACCCGATGAGCATCTCAACAAAGTGCTCATTTTTTTTTTTTCCTGCAAGTTATGGGGATTTACGTTTTTGAAGTATAAGACCTGTTCCTTTACATAGTGCGATGTAACGGTTTACAAGGTGCTTTGGCGCAATCTGCAGCTGATCAAACCAGGAACACCCGGGCGAACCCCTTCTCTTTGCGATAAGTGTCAATGGGTTCTTTTACGTGCCTTACACAACACACGGGACCTACGGCTTTACGTCCCATCCGAAGGACGCAGCAATAATGGTTAAGTGTCTTGCTTAAGGACACAAGTGTCAAGATCAGGATTCGAACCCACACTCTGCTGATCAGAAACACCAGAGCTTGAGTCCGGTGTTCTTATCCGCTTGGCCAGGACACGCCAACAACACAGCCATCAAATCAACAGCAGCTTGTTTACACTCTGTAATGTGATTTCTTTTGAGAAAGACTCTGCTAGGGTCCAAACTTTGGGCGCACATTCAGGCTTTTGGTTGTTCAATTCATTTTAATGGGGGTGCAGCCTAAGGGGTTTGGTTTGAAACTTGACTTAATTTTATTTCAAACCAAGTCTGAGTTTCATAGGCAAGTTTTCAAGTTTCAAGTTTGAGTTTCAAGTTTTCCGGCCCCGACACACCATCATTTCCTGTAAAGATGGCTTACTTCACACTGTGTGGCATCAAAATGGGAACTGTCTATTCTGCACCATGGAGTGCTGATCAAAACTTTTTTTTTTACACTAAGAAATTACTTCAATTGATTCTTAATCATTGAGAAGTTATCATGACTCACTAATTGAAAGCCTATAACATCAAAGCACCTGTTTGTTCTCCTGCTAAGGTCCTACTTTAAAAGCACCCAGGCACTTATCAGGACAAAGAAGAAGCTTGTGATATCCCTGGGGTCGATTCCACAAAGCACTAAGATTCATCTTAAGATGAGTTGTCAGTATTACCATAGTAGTTTGTATTGTGACATCACACTTTGCTTAGCAATTAAGAGTGATTCACAGTTAAGATCAATCTTAGCTCTTTGTGAAATCCAGCCCTGTTATCATAAATCTATTATATTTTAATAAATATTAGTATATTTATATCATCGTTGTATAGATGCGATTCTTCTATCACATGTACGGAGAGGATGTTGACTACCTGAACGTCTACGCCAATCCTTACTCCGGCACCACCACGTTCAGCAATCCCGTCTGGTTCAGGTTCACCGAGCAGGGAAACTACTGGCAGAGGGCGGAAGTCACGCTGGCGACCTCGTTTAACTTTCAGGTGAAACAAACGTCCTTGTAAAGGATTGGTTATTATCGGAAAAAGGTTGTTCAGTTTTTATCTGAAAGCTTATGATTAGGATGTATATACCAGTACCAATCAGGCGTGTGATTTCTCAGGATTTTTAGATGTTTATACCAGTACCAATCAGGCGTGTGATTTCTCAGGATTTTTCCTGATTTCATATGGACAGGATCATACTCTGGGGACAGATGAAGGTATTTCTCCCCTCATACAAAATTTAATAATAATAATACAAAAAATAAACAATAAAATTTTAGTTTTTTTTCCCCCTGATATATACCTGATGTTATAAATTTTAAACAATCTTGCGTTTATAGGGCCTAGGTTACGATAGGCATACCTGGAAAAAACATACTTCATGGGCCCTTTAATAGCTACAGTCAGTCCTGAATATTTCCTGTCCCTCTATCCTTTCCTTGAAAAAAGAGTAGAACACCACCAGGGCCAAATTTTACAGCTCTGCCTACTGCAGAATTCTGCGCTTCCTGCAGAAATCTGCGCTTCCTGCAGAAATCTGCGCTTCCTGCAGATGTCTGAGCTTATGGTCACCATTCTCCACTTTTGGTGTCAGCGCCAAATTTCTGCACTAACTGTGTAAGCAAAGGATGTTTTATGTGAAGGACGCAAGCAAATATCTCTTGCTAACTTGTGATCTATGCTTATGTTCAAGCCCCAGCTCAACATTGGCAAGAAGAAAAAAATTCACAGATTTACATATACCTTACATGGTATAAAAATAATGACGGTAGAAAACTTTCCTTGAAATATTTCTACCTGAAGTGTTATCGTATTTAAATAAGAAATGGAATAAGATCCAAAATTAGTTTTCTTCTCGTTGAGATGAAAACTCTGCCAGTAGGAATGCGTACAAAAATACTGAATGCATTTTTACCATTTTCTCCCAAATGAAACATCAAAATGAGCTGACATTTTCACAGTTTACATACAAAAAATTATCTTGATTTGTGCAAAGAATAGAAGCATTTCCTGTCAGCTTACCAATGTTGTGCTGTGTTGGGTTAATAGCTTTTTCTAATAATTTTAGTTTGTTTTTAAAATGTTTTTTTATCCAATTTTATTTTTGCAGTCAATTTTATTTATTTATTTTTTTACAAGATCTTTTTATATAGCAAGTTTTTTTTTTTACAAATCCTAAAGTCTGTCTGTACACAATTTCAGTTCAAATTGTTTGTAACTGTTGTCGTCCTTTTTTCGGGTTAAATTCTGATTGACTGAGTAAATAGTGTTTAAGACCCGGAAAAAACATCATTTTTGTCTCAACTGTGTGAAACATTTTTGTGACTGATTCTTCTCAAACTCCTTATAGGTACACTCTCCCACAGTTATTTTAGTTTGTTAACCATATGGACCATTTTTCTCAGTTACACTTGCAGGTTGTGTAAGGCTGTGTCAAATATCCCATTTAGTTTTTGTGTGATATCCAAGGCTCACCCCTTGTAGTTTGTGTCTTATAACCAATGCTTATCCCTTGCAGGTAACTTCCACGGCATACCTCTTGCAAATATCTGGATATCAAATATCCAAGGCTTCTAACATGCAATGTTTTATCCCTTGTAGTTTTCTGTATAATATTCAAGACTTACACCTTGTAGTTTTCTTACCCCCTTTGCAGCTTGTTTGTAACACCCCAACCTACTCTGACTGTATGGCGTGACCCATGTTGGTGGTGTCAAATATCCAAAGCTTTCTAATTCGTAGTTGATTGTGTCTAACATCAACATCTTACTCCAGACTCCTTGGATAATATACAGAAAACTACAAGGAGTAAGCCTTACCCCTTGTACTTTTTGGATAAACGTAGGCCCTACAATAACTGCAAGGTGTAAGCCTTGGATATAATACACAAACTTCAAGGGGTAAGCTCTTGATGTTTTCTTTAAACTATCCAAGGCTTCCTCATTGTAGTTTGTCTAATATCCAAGGTTTACCCCTTGCCGTTAGTGTTTAATATCCAAGGCTTATCCCTTGCCGTTAGTGTATAATATCCAAGGCTTACCCCTTGCCGTTAGTGTTTAATATCCAAGGCTTACCCCTTGCCGTTAGTGTATAATATCCAAGGCTTACCCCTTGCCGTTAGTGGTTAATATCCAAGGCTTACCCCTTGCCGTTAGTGTATAATATCCAAGGCTTACCCCTTGCCGTTAGTGTTTAATATCCAAGGCTTATCCCTTGCCGTTAGTGTTTAATATCCAAGGCTTACCCCTTGCCGTTAGTGTTTAATATCCAAGGCTTACCCCTTGCCATTAGTGTATAATATCCAAGGCTTACCCCTTGCCGTTAGTGTTTAATATCCAAGGCTTAACCCTTGCCGTTAGTGAATAATATCCAAGGCTTACCCCTTGCCGTTAGGGTTTAATATCCAAGGCTTACCCCTTGCCGTTAGTGTATAATATCCAAGGCTTACCCCTTGCTGTTAGTGTATAATATCCAAGGCTTACCCCTTGCCATTAGTGTTTAATATCCAAGGCTTACCCCTTGCCGTTAGTGTTTAATATCCAAGGCTTACCCCTTGCCATTAGTGTATAATATCCAAGGCTTACCCCACGCCATTAGTGTATAATATCCAAGGCTTACCCCTTGCCGTTAGTGTATAATATCCAAGGCTTACCCCTTGCCGTTAGTGTATAATATCCAAGGCTTACCCCTTGCTGTTAGTGTATAATATCCAAGGCTTACCCCTTGCTGTTAGTGTATAATATCCAAGGCTTACCCCTTGCCGTTGGTGTATAATATCCAAGGCTTACCCCTTGCTGTTAGTGTATAATATCCAAGGCTTACCCCTTGCTGTTAGTGTATAATATCCAAGGCTTACCCCTTGCTGTTAGTGAATAAAATCCAAGGCTCACCCCTTGCCGTTAGTGAATAATATCCAAGGCTTACCCCTTGCCGTTAGTGTATAATATCCGAGGCTTACCCCTTGCTGTTAGTGTATAATATCCAAGGCTTACCCCTTGCTGTTAGTGTATAATATCCAAGGTTTACCCCTTGCCGTTGGTGTATAATATCCAAGGCTCACCCCTTGCCGTTAGTGAATAATATCCAAGGCTTACCCCTTGCCGTTTGTGAATAATATCCAAGGCTTACCCCTTGCCGTTAGTGTATAATATCCAAGGCTTACCCCTTGCTGTTAGTGTATAATATCCAAGGCTTACCCCTTGCTGTTAGTGAATAATATTCAAGGCTTACCCCTTGCCGTTAGGGAATAATATCCAAGGCTTACCCCTTGCCGTTAGTGAATAATATCCAAGGCTTACCCTTTGCCGTTAGTGTATAATATCCAAGGCTTACCCCTTGCTGTTAGTGTTTAATATCCAAGGTTTACCCCTTGCTGTTAGTGAATAATATCCAAGGCTTACCCCTTGCTGTTAGTGAATAATATCCAAGGCTTACCCCTTGCCGTTAGTGAATAATATCCAAGGCTTACCCCTTGCCGTTGGTGTATAATATCCAAGGCTTACCCCTTGCCGTTAGTGAATAAAATCCAAGGCTCACCCCTTGCCGTTAGTGTATAATATCCAAGGCTCACCCCTCGCCATTAGTGTATAATATCCAAGGCTTACCCCTTGCTGTTAGTGTCTAATATCCAAGGCTCACCCCTCGCCATTAGTGTATAATATCCAAGGCTTACCCCTTGCTGTTAGTGAATAATATCCAAGGCTTACCCCTTGCCGTTGGTGTATAATATTTAAGGCTTACCCTTTGCCCTTTGTGTTTAAAATCCAAGGCTTACCCCTTGCCGTTAGTGTATAATATCCAAGGCTTACCACTTGCCGTTGGTGTATAATATCCAAGGCTTACCCCTTGCCGTTGGTGTATATTTAAGGCTTACCCCTTGCCGTTAGTGTATAATATCCAAGGCTTACCCCTTGCTGTTAGTGTATAATATCCGAGGCTTACCTCTTGCCGTGAGTGTATAATATCCAAAGCTTACCCCTCGCTATTAGTGTATAATATCCAAGGCTTACCCTTTGCCCTTTGTGTTTAAAATCCAAGGCTTACCCCTTGCAGTTTGTGAATATTATCCAAGGCTTACCTCTTGTAGTTTATGTCCAATTTCCAAGGATTACCCTATACAGTTTCTGTATAATATCCAAGACTTACCTCATGAAGTTTGTGTTTTCAAAATCCAGACAAGGCGTAAACATTGCAGTTGTCTTTATCCTAATATCAAAAACTTGCCCCATGTAGTTTGTGTATAATATTCAATGCTTACCTCGTGTAGTTTTTGTATAATATACAATGCTTACCCCTTGTAGTTGTCTGTATAGTAATCAAGACTTACCCTTTGTAGTTTGTGTCCAATATCACAGTTTTTTTGTGTATTATATACAAGGCTTACCCCCCTTGCAATTTTCTGTATATTATCCGTGCTTTACCCCTTGTAGTTTGTGTCTAATATTAAAGGCTTACCCTTTGCAATTTTCTGTATAATATTCAAGGCTTGCAACCCTGTAGTTTCCTGTTTGATATTCAAGGCTGATTACCCATTGCAGTTTTATGTAAAATAGAGGTTAGGATTCAATGATGAAGAGCTCATTTCAATTTACAAATGCTATGTGAGGCCTGCTGTTGAATATGCTGCTGTTGCCTGGTCTTCCTCTATTACTGCTGCCCAAAAGAAAACTCTAGAACACCTGCAAAAACGTGCCTGTCGAACCAATTTGGCACAGCGCTATACCTCATATGCGGACGCTTTGCAGCTCTGCGGGCTTGAGTCTCTTGTGGATAGGAGGGAGGGAGGGTCATTGTCTAAGGTTTGCCGAAGGACTTGCTAATTCAGAACGCACAAATGATCTTCTCCCTCCTCCGTCATGCCCGTTACCCGCGTAATGCACATCATTATTCCCACATACGAACCAGGACATACGTACCAGTTCCATATTTTATCAGCTTGCTGAACAAGTCATTTCCCTAGCTCTGTGAGCAGTTTCTAATAATCCATGTTTTTACTTGAACCACGATAACTCGTTGCAATATTTTCATGCAAAATTTCACATGTTTTTATCTACATGTTCATTTACAAGATCAGTTGTTGTCTGCTTAAACTTTGATGCTTTTTATCTTGTAAATTGTCATACAATTTGACCTTTTGGTCACAATGTGATAATGTCAATAAAATATACCCTATACCATATACCTTGCGGTTTTCTGTATAAAATCCCTTGTAATTTTCTGTATATCCAAGGCTTACTCCTTGTAGGTTATGTTTAATATCAAATGTATTTTCTCTGTAGTATCCAGGGCTTACACCTTGTAGTTTTCTGTCTAATATCCAAGGCTTACCCCTTGTAGTTTTCTGTCTAAAATCCAAGGCTTACACCTTGTAGTTTTCCGTCTAATATCCAAGGCTTACACCTTGTAATTTCCTGTCTAATATCCAAGGCTTACACCTTGTAATTTCCTGTCTAATATCCAAGGCTTACACCTTGTAGTTTTCCGTCTAATATCCAAGGCTTACCCCTTGTAGTTTTCTGTCTAATATCCAAGGCTTACACCTTGTAGTTTTCCGTCTAATATCCAAGGCTTACACCTTGTAGTTTTCTGTCTAATATCCAAGGCTTACCCCTTGTAGTTTTCTGTCTAATATCCAAGGCTTACACCTTGTAGTTTTCCGTCTAATATCCAAGGCTTACACCTTGTAGTTTTCCATCTAATATCCAACCCCTTGTAGTTTTCCGTCTAATATCCAAGGCTTACCCCTTGTAGTTTTCCGTCTAATATCCAAGGCTTACACCTTGTAGTTTTCCGTCTAATATCCAAGGCTTACACCTTGTAGTTTTCTGTCTAATATCCAAGGCTTACCCCTTGTAGTTTCCTGTCTAATATCCAAGGCTTACACCTTGTAGTTTTCTGTCTAATATCCAAGGCTTACACCTTGTAGTTTTCTGTCTAATATCCAAGGCTTACACCTTGTAGTTTTCCGTCTAATATCCAAGGCTTACACCTTGTAGTTTTCCGTCTAATATCCAAGGCTTACACCTTGTAGTTTTCTGTGTAATATCCAAGGCTTACACCTTGTAGTTTTCCATCTAATATCCAAGGCTTACCCCTTGTAGTTCTCGTCTAATATCCAAGGCTTACACCTTGTAGTTTTCTGTCTAATATCCAAGGCTCACCCCTTGTAGTTTCCTGTCTAATATCCAAGGCTTACACCTTGTAGTTTTTTGTCTAATATCCAAGGCTTACACCTTGTAGTTTCCTGTCTAATATCCAAGGCTTACACCTTGTAGTTTTCTGTCTAATATCCAAGGCTTACACCTTGTAGTTTCCTGTCTAATATCCAAGGCTTACACCTTGTAGTTTTCTGTCCAATATCCAAGGCTTACACCTTGTAGTTTCCTGTCTAATATCCAAGGCTTACACCTTGTAGTTTTCTGTCTAATATCCAAGGCTTACCCCTTGTAGTTTTCCGTCTAATATCCAAGGCTTGCGCGTTATAGTTTCCTGTGTAATATCCAAGGCTTACACCTTGTAGTTTTCTGTGTAATATCCAAGGCTTACACCTTGTAGTTTTCCGTCTAATATCCAAGGCTAACACCTTGTAGTTTCCTGTCTAATATTCAAGGCTTACCCCTTGTAGTTTCCTGTCTAATATCCAAGGCTTACACCTTGTAGTTTTCTGTCTAATATCCAAGGCTTACACCTTGTAGTTTCCTGTCTAATATCCAAGGCTTACCCCTTGTAGTTTCCTGTCTAATATCCAAGGTTTACCCCTTGTAGTTTTCTGTCTAATATCCAAGGCTTACACCTTGTAGTTTTCCGTCTAATATCCAAGGTTTACCCCTTGTAGTTTTCTGTCTAATATCCAAGGCTTACACCTTGTAGTTTTCCGTCTAATATCCAAGGCTTACACCTTGTAGTTTTCTGTCTAATATCCAAGGCTTACACCTTGTATTTTCCTGTCTAATATCCAAGGCTTACACCTTGTAGTTTTCTGTCTAATATCCGAGGCTTACCCCTTGTAGTTTTCTGTCTAATATCCAAGGCTTACCCCTTGTAGTTCTCGTCTAATATCCAAGGCTTACGCCTTGTAATTTTCTGTCTTATATCCAAGGCTTACACCTTGTAGTTTGTGTCTATACACCTTGTAGTTTTCTGTTTAATACCCAAGGCTTACCCCTTGTAGTTTTGTGTCAAATAGCCACAGCATATATCCCTTCCAGTTTTCTGTACAATATGCAAGGCTTACCCCTTTTAGATTTCTGTATAGTATCCGGTTTTTTAGTTTATGTAAAATGAAGTCTTTTTTCTTTAAGTAATATTAGATCCTTTTTTATTTTATCTATAACTAGTTTAAATCTTTCGTTGTTTTGTTCAAATTGATAAATATACATTTTATACACCCTGTGACAATTACTTTATGCTTTAAAATCGAAAATGCCTGTTAAAATGTCACACAAAAAATAGAAATAGGGAAGAGCAAAATGGGACAAAAGTTAAATAAAAAATCTCGTTTTTCACAAATTAATCAAGGTCTACCACTTGCAATGTTTGTCCTGTCTTTCAATTCCTAAATATGTACATACCGATGTCTATTAATTAATTATACAAGATTGTCACTCCCAGTTCACATCTGATTACCCTTCACAGTTTGGGTAAATAGATAACACTTATGTTTAAGTTGTATTCGAACTTTGCAGTTGTTTTAAAATATGCAAGACACCTTGGAGTGCCCCTCGGCAAGTTTTGATAACCATTTATACTCCTAGAACATGTCCTGCAAAATCAGCAAGGATTATTTAACATATATGCTAAACAAATTGGCTTCTTTACGCTACCATAATGATCATGTCACACCAGGGGCCCGATTTCGTGGAGCTGCTCTTGAAGCACGAAAAGTAGCTAAGCACAACAAAATCATGCTTCCCGGCCAAAATACTACTTCACATGTACCATCTATGATTGGTATCCTGCTCATTTTTGCTTTGCAGAAAATTGTTCCGCAATATTCAGTGTTTAAGCAGCTCTATGAAGTTGGACCCAAGTAATGCATTCCAGACAATCTGCAAGTAGAAAGAAAACATTTAGGTTTAAATTTTGACATGTTTTTCATGAAAATAGTCAGGGCCCTGTCACACGGGGCAATATACAGGCATCGCTTCAGACAATCTCCATGAATAAAAGCACTTCCAGTT
This sequence comes from Marthasterias glacialis, assembly GCA_911728455.2. Taxonomy (NCBI): domain Eukaryota; kingdom Metazoa; phylum Echinodermata; class Asteroidea; order Forcipulatida; family Asteriidae; genus Marthasterias; species Marthasterias glacialis. The sequence continues at coordinate 9,362,819 of OU452220.1, read as the reverse complement.
CAGCAGAATTTTCATTTGGATACTGAGAAGCTGTTTGAAACAGTGTCCCTTGTGCCGTTGAAGTGTTCCTATTGTATGCAGTGTGGTTGGTTGCCTCCAAGTTGCATGTAAAAATAACCAATTCACATAGCCATCGTAGGTTATAAGGTAGCCGCTAAACAAGACCACCTTGCTTATAAACCTCCCATGATACTATCATGGTATCATGACAGAGCATCCACTTTGTTGACCCAATTAACCTGACGTCATCATCACAACGATCTTGTGAGTCAATGTCCCTGACTTGTCATTTACACGCTTACCCGTTCACTCCCAAAATGGTTAGCGTTAACGTGGCACAATCACCCTGTGTGATGTGCGTGCAAAGGGTCAACAGGCGAGGCGGAATGCATTATGATATGTGGCCGCCTTGGTTATATGCTACGGTGGCTATCATGACACCTTAATTTCACTTATCAGCTACGGTGGCTAGTCGAATCAGGCAACAAAAAATGCCTCCATGTGACAAGGTTGTTATAAGGACGTCTCAAAGTGTTCCTTTGACAAGCAGCGTAGTTGGTTGCCTTCAAGTTGCCTGTAAAAACTGCCAGGTTTGACAAGCACCTAGGAACATTTCCTTGTTTAGTACATCCTTTGTGGGTAGTGCTTAGGTGGACTTGGGGATTCCAGTCTGGGCTTCTGAAGGGGTGATACGTAAGATTTACACCAGATGGAAAACGCAGGGTCACAATCCATTTCCCTTTTCAATTGACCACTCTGTCCTTTCCAAGAATGCCTTTCACTTTCTGACGACTGAAAATCGTGAAGATCACTATAGTCAGCGTAACAATTCCCTCTTGCTAATTTCTGCTCTTCAAAAAACCACATTTGCTCATCCTGGAGATGGTGTCTGGAAGGCGCCTCCCCTTGGTAAGGGTTGTAAACTACTCGGTCGGGTTTCTCTTGGGAGTGGGAACTGAGGAAGTAGGGGTGATCTTGTTGATAGTGAGACGGGTGCAGCTGATGGGAGCTGCTTATGACATCTAAGATATCCCTGGTGGAATGCCGGGGAGCCTGATGAGAGAAAAAATGATTAAATGGAACATCGTTAAAGTTTAACTGATCATTGGTTTTGGGGAAGAGTACAGTCATTCCAATCCTCTGGTTTTCAAGAGTTTTCAAGAAATATATATCAAAAAGGGATGGTACATCATTGGTTTTTGGAAGAGTACATTCATTCCAACCCTCTAGTTTTCAAGAAACATATAAAGGGACGGTACATCATTGGTTTTTGGAAGAGTGCAATCGTCTAGTTTTCAAGAAACATATAAAGGGATGGTACATCATTTGTTTTTGGAAAAGTACATTCATTCCAATCCTCTAGTTTTCAAGAAACATATCATAAAGGGCAGTACATCATTGGTTTTTGGAAGAGTGCAATCGTCTAGTTTTCAAGAAACATAAAGGGATGGTACATCATTGGTTATTGGAAAAGTACATTCCAATCAAATCTCTAGTCTTAAAGAAACATATCACAAACGGATGGTACATCATTGGTTTTCGGAAGAGGGCAAGGGTTTAGATTTAAAAAAAAAAAGACGGATGATACATCATTGGTTTTTGGAAGAGTGCAATCGTCTAGTTTTCAAGAAACATAAAATGGATGGTACATCATTCGTTTTTGGAAGAGTGCAATCGTCTAGTTTCTAGAAACATAAAGGGATGGTACATCATTGGTTTTGGGAAGAGTGCAATTGTCTAGTTTTCAAGAAACATAAAGGTATGGTACATCATTGGTTTTTGGAAAACTACATTCATTCCAATTCTCTAATTTAGAAAAACATATCACAAAGGGATATCATTGAGTTTCGGGAGAGAGCAACGTCTAGTTTTCAAGAAACATAAAGGGATGGTACATCGCTGGTTTTGGGAAGAGTACCTTCATTGCAATCCTCTAGTTTTCAAGAGTTTTCAAGAAACATATCATAAAGGAATGGTACATCATTGATTTGGAAGAGTACATTCATTCCAATCCTCCAGTTTCAAGAAGCATTAAGGGGACGGTACATAAATGGTTTTGGGAAGAGAGCATTCATTCCAATTCTCTAGTTTTCAAGAAACATCTCAGAAAAGGATGATACATCTGTGGTTTTCGGAAGAGCGCAAGCGTCTAGTTTTCAAGAAACATATACAGGGATGGTACATCATTGGTTTTTTGAAAGATTGCAATCGTCTAGTTTTCAAGAAACATAAAGGGATGGTACATCATTGGTTATTGGAAAAGTACATTCCAATCAAATCTCTAGTTTTAAAGAAACATATCACAAACGGATGGTACATCATTCGGAAGAGAGGGCAAGGGTTAGATTTAAAAAAAAAAAAAAAAGGATGGTACATCATTGGTTTTTGGAAAAGTACATTTATTCCAATTCTCTAGTTTTAAAGAAACATATCACAGAGGGATGGTACATCATCGGTTTTCGGAAGAGCGCAAGCGTCTAGTTTTCAAGAAACATATATAGGGATGGTACATCATTGGTTTTTGGAAGAGTGCAATCGTCTAGTTTTCAAGAAAACATAAAGGGATGGTACATCATTGGTTTTTGGAAAAGTACATTCATTCCAACTCTTCTCTAGTTTTAAAGAAACATCACAAACGGATGGTACAGTGTACATCATTGGTTTTCAAAAGAGGGCAAGCATCAAAGATTTCAGAAACAAAAGGATGATATATCATTGGTTTTTGGAAGAGGGCAAGCGTCTAGATTTCAAAAAAACATAAAGGGATGGTACATTATTTGTTTTTGGAAAAGTACGTTCATTCCAATTCTCTAGTTTTAAAGAAACATATCACAGAGGGATGGTACATCATCAGTTTTCAGAAGAATGCAAGCGTCTAAATTCAAGAAACATAAAGGGATGGTACATCATTGGTTTTTGGAAAAGTACATTTATTCCAATTCTCTAGTTTTAAAGAAACATATCACAGAGGGATGGTACATCATCGGTTTTCGGAAGAGCGCAAGCGTCTAGTTTTCAAGAAACATATATAGGGATGGTACATCATTGGTTTTTGGAAGAGTGCAATCGTCTAGTTTTCAAGAAACATAAAGGGATGGTACATCATTGGTTTTTGGAAAAGTACGTTCATTCCAACTCTTCTCTAGTTTTAAAGAAACATCACAAACGGATGGTACAGTGTACATCATTGGTTTTCGAAAGAGGGCAAGCATCAAAGATTTCAGAAACAAAAGGATGATATATCATTGGTTTTTGGAAGAGGGCAAGCGTCTAGATTTCAAAAAAACATAAAGGGATGGTACATTATTTGTTTTTGGAAAAGTACGTTCATTCCAATTCTCTAGTTTTAAAGAAACATATCACAGAGGGATGGTACATCATCGGTTTTCAGAAGAGTGCAAGCGTCTAAATTCAAGAAACATTAAGGGATGGTACATCATTGGTTTTTGGAAAAGTACATTTATTCCAATTCTCTAGTTTTAAAGAAACATATCACAGAGGGATGGTACATCATCGGTTTTCGGAAGAGCGCAAGCGTCTAGTTTTCAAGAAACATATATAGGGATGGTACATCATTGGTTTTTGGAAGAGTGCAATTGCTAGTTTTCAAGAAACATAAAGGGATGGTACATCATTGGTTTTTGGAAAAGTACATTCATTCCAACTCTTCTCTAGTTTTAAAGAAACATCACAAACGGATGGTACAGTGTACATCATTGGTTTTCGAAAGAGGTCAAGCATCAAAGATTTCAGAAAAAAAAAGGATGATATATCATTGGTTTTTGGAAGAGGGCAAGCGTCTAGATTTCAAAAAAACATAAAGGGATGGTACATTATTTGTTTTTGGAAAAGTACGTTCATTCCAATTCTCTAGTTTTAAAGAAACATATCACAGAGGGATGGTACATCATCGGTTTTCGGAAGAGCGCAAGCGTCTAGTTTTCAAGAAACATATATAGGGATGGTACATCATTGGTTTTTGGAAGAGTGCAATTGCTAGTTTTCAAGAAACATAAAGGGATGGTACATCATTGGTTTTTGGAAAAGTACATTCATTCCAACTCTTCTCTAGTTTTAAAGAAACATCACAAACGGATGGTACAGTGTACATCATTGGTTTTCGAAAGAGGGCAAGCATCAAAGATTTCAGAAAAAAAAAGGATGATATATCATTGGTTTTTGGAAGAGGGCAAGCGTCTAGATTTAAAAAAAAACATAAAGGGATGGTACATTATTTGTTTTTGGAAAAGTACGTTCATTCCAATTCTCTAGTTTTAAAGAAACATATCACAGAGGGATGGTACATCATCAGTTTTCAGAAGAATGCAAGTGTCTAAATTCAAGAAACATAAAGGGATGGTACATCATTGGTTTTTGGAAAAGTACATTTATTCCAATTCTCTAGTTTTAAAGAAACATATCACAGAGGGATGGTACATCATCGGTTTTCGGAAGAGCGCAAGCGTCTAGTTTTCAAGAAACATATATAGGGATGGTACATCATTGGTTTTTGGAAGAGTGCAATCGTCTAGTTTTCAAGAAAACATAAAGGGATGGTACATCATTGGTTTTTGGAAAAGTACATTCATTCCAACTCTTCTCTAGTTTTAAAGAAACATCACAAACGGATGGTACAGTGTACATCATTGGTTTTCGAAAGAGGACAAGCATCAAAGATTTCAGAAACAAAAGGATGATAAATCATTGGTTTTTGGAAGAGGGCAAGCGTCTAGATTTCAAAAAAACATAAAGGGATGGTACATTATTTGTTTTTGGAAAAGTACGTTCATTCCAATTCTCTAGTTTTAAAGAAACATATCACAGAGGGATGGTACATCATCGGTTTTCAGAAGAGTGCAAGCGTCTAAATTCAAGAAACATAAAGGGATGGTACATCATTGGTTTTTGGAAAAGTACATTTATTCCAATTCTCTAGTTTTAAAGAAACATATCACAGAGGGATGGTACATCATCGGTTTTCGGAAGAGCGCAAGCGTCTAGTTTTCAAGAAACATATATAGGGATGGTACATCGATGGTTTTTGGAAGAGTGCAATTGCTAGTTTTCAAGAAACATAAAGGGATGGTACATCATTGGTTTTTGGAAAAGTACATTTATTCCAATTCTCTAGTTTTAAAGAAACATATCACAGAGGGATGGTACATCATCGGTTTTCGGAAGAGCGCAAGCGTCTAGTTTTCAAGAAACATATATAGGGATGGTACATCATTGGTTTTTGGAAGAGTGCAATCGTCTAGTTTTCAAGAAACATAAAGGGATGGTACATCATTTGTTTTTGGTAAAGTACATTCATTCCAAATCTCTAGTTGTAAAGAAACAAATCACAAAGGGATGGTACATTATGGGTTTTCGGAAGAGTGCAAGCATTTAGTTTTCAAGAAACATAAAGGGATGGCACATCAATGGTTTTTGGAAGTGTACATTCATGCCAATCCTCCAGTTTCCAAGAAGTATAGGGATCGTACATAACTGGTTTTGGGACGAGTTCATTTATTCCGATCCTCTAGTTTTCAAGAAACATATCAGAAATAGATGGTACATCATTGGTTTTCAGAAGAGTGCAAGCACTAGTTTTCGAGATATCTAAGAAGGGATGCTGCATCATTTGTTTTTGGAAGAGTACATTCATTCCAATCCTCTAGTTTTCAAGAAACATTAAGGGGATGGTACATCACTGGTTTTGGGAAGAGTGCAAGCATCTAGTTTTCAAGAAACATAAAGGGATGGCACATCATTGGTTTTTGGAAGAGTACATTCATGCCAATCCTCCAGTTTCCAAGAAGCATTAAGGGGATGGTACATAACTTGTTTTTTGGAAGAGTTCATTTATTCCGATCCTGTAGTTTTCAAGAAACATATCAGAAATAGATGGTACATCATTGGTTTTTGGAAGAGTGCAAGCACTAGTTTTCGAGATATCTAAAAAGAGATGCTGCATCATTTGTTTTTGGAAGAGTACATTCATTCCAATCCTCTAGTTTTCAAGAAACATATCACAAAGGGATGGTACATCATTGTTTTTCAGAAGAGTGCAAGCGTCTAGTTTTCAAGAAACATATACTGGGATGTTACATCATTGGTTTTTGGAAGAGTGCAAGCATCTAGTTTTCAAGAAACATATAAAGGGATGTTACATCATTGGTTTTTGGAAAAGTACATTCATTCCAATTCTCTAGTTTTAAAGAAACATATCACAAAGGGATAGTACATCCTTGGTTTTTGGAAAAGTGCAATCGTCTGGTTTTCAAGAAACATAAAGGGATGGTGCATCATTTGTTTTTCGAAGAGTACATTCATTCAGTCCTCTAGTTTTCAAGAAACATATCATAAAGGAATGGTACATCTTTGATTTGGAAGAGTCAGTCATTCCAATCCTCCAGTTTTCAAGAAACATTAAGGGGATGGTACATCACTGGTTTTGGGACGAGTTCATTTATTCCGATCCTCTAGTTTTCAAGAAACATATCAGAAAGGGATGGTACATCATTGGTTTTCGGAAGAGTGCAAGCACTAGTTTTCGAGATATCTAAAAAGGGATGCTGCATCATTTATTTTTGGAAGAGTACATTCATTCCAATCCTCTAGTTTTCAAGAAACATTAAGGGGATGGTACATCATTGGTTTTTGGAAGAGTGCAAGCGTCTAGTTGTCAAGAAACATAAAGGGATGGCACATCACTGGTTTTGGGAAGAGTGCAAGCATCTAGTTTTCAAGAAACATAAAGGGATGGCACATCATTGGTTTTTGGAAGAGTGCAAGCACTAGTTTTCGAGATATCTAAAAAGGGATGCTGCATCATTTGTTTTCGGAAGAGTACATTCATTCCAATCCTCTAGTTTTCAAGAAACATTAAGGGGATGGTACATCATTGGCTTTTGGGAAGAGTGCAATCTTCTAGTTTTGAAGAAACATAAACGGATGGTACATCATTGGTTTTTGGAAAAGTACATTCATTTCAATTCTCTAGTTTTAAAGAAACATATCACAAAGGGATGGTACATCATTGTTTTTTAGAAGAGTGCAAGCATCTAGTTTTCAAGAAACAAATAAAGGGATGTTACATCATTGGTTTTTGGAAGAGTGCAAGCGTCTAGTTTTCAAGAGACACATAAAGGGATGGTACATCATTGGTTTTTGAAAAACTGCAATCGTCTAGTTTTCAAGAAACAAAAAGGGATGATACATCATTGGTTTTCAGAAGAGTGCAAGTGTCTAGTTTTCAAGAAAAATATAACGGGATGGTACATCACTGGTTTTGGGAAGAGTACCCTCATTCCAATCCTGTAGTTTTCAAGAGTTTTCAAGAAACATATCTCAAAGGAATGGTCCATCATTTGTTTGTGGAATAGTGCATTTATTCCAATCCTCTAGTTTTCAAGAAACATACCATAAAGGGATGGCACAGCATTGGTTTTGGGAAGAGTGCATTCGTTCCACTCCTCCAGTTTTAAAGAAACAGATCACAAAGGGATGGTACATCATTGGTTTTGGGAAGAGTGCAAGCGTCTAGTTTTCAAGAAACATATAAAGGGATGGTACATCATTGGTTTTTGGAAGAGTACATTCATGCCAATCCTCCCGTTTTCGAGAAACATTAAGGGGATGGTACATCATTGGTTTTTGGAAGAGTGCAAGCGTCTAGTTTTCAAGAAACATATAAAGGGATGGTACATCATTGGTTTTTGGAAGAGTACATTCATGCCAATCCTCTAGTTTCCAAGAAGTATTAAGGGGATGGTACATAACTGGTTGTGGGAAGAGTTCATTTATTCCGATCCTCTAGTTTTCAAGAAACATATCAGAAAGGGATGGTACATCATTGGTTTTCGAAAGAGGGCAAGCACTAGTTTTCAAGATATCTAAGAAGGGATGCTGCATTATTTGTTTTTGGAAGAGTGCATTAATTCCAATCCTCTAGTTTTCAAGAAACATTACGGGGATGGTAAATCACTGGTTTTTGGAAGAGTGCAATCTTCTAGTTTTGAAGAAACATAAATTGATGTTACATCATTGGTTTTTGGAAAAGTACATTCATTTCAATTCTCTTGTTTTAAACAAACATATCACAAAGGGATGGTACATCATTGGTTTTTGGAAGAGTGCAATCGTCTAGTTTCAAGAAACATAAAGGGATGGTACATTATTGGTTTTTGGAAAAGTACATTCATTCCAATCCTCTAGTTTTCAAGAAACACATCATAAAGGGATGGTACATCATTGGTTTTTGGAAAAGTACATTCATTCCAATCCTCTAGTTTTCAAGAAACATATCACAAAGGGACGGTACATCATTGGTTTTTGGAAGAGTGCAAGCATCTAGTTTTCAAGAAACATAAAGGGATGGTACATCATTGGTTTTTGGAAAAGTACATTCATTCCAATCCTCTAGTTTTCAAGAAACATATCATAAAGGGACGGTACATCATTGGTTTTCGGAAGAGTGCAAGCACCTAGTTTTCAAGAAACATAAAGGAATGGTACATCATTGGTTTTTGGAAGAGTACATTCATTCCAATTCTCTAGTTTTAAAGAAACATATCACAGAGGGATGGTACATTATTGGTTTTCAGAAGAGTGCAAGCGTTTAGTTTTCAAAAAACATATAAGGGATGGTACATTATTGGTTTTGGGAAGAGTGCATTCATTCCACTCCTTTATTTTTCAAGAAACATATCATAAAGGAATGGTACATCTTTGATTTGGAAGAGTCAGTCATTCCAATCCTCTAGTTTTCAAGAAACATTAAGGGGATGGTACATCATTGGTTTTGGGAAGAGTGCGAGCGTCTAGTTTTCAAGAAACAAATAAAGGGATGGTACATCATTGGTTTTTGGAAGAGTACATTCATGCCAATCCTCCCGTTTTCGAGAAACATTAAGGGGATGGTACATCATTGGTTTTTGGAAGAGTGCAAGCGTCTAGTTTTCAAGAAACATATAAAGGGATGGTACATCATTGGTTTTTGGAAGAGTACATTCATTCCAATTCTCTAGTTTTAAAGAAACATATCACAGAGGGATGGTACATCATTGGTTTTCAGAAGAGTGCAAGCGTTTAGTTTTCAAAAAAACATATAAGGGATGGTACATTATTGGTTTTCTGAAAAGTACATTCATTCAAATCCTCTAGTTTTCAAGAAACATATCATAAAGGGACGGTACATCATTGGTTTTCGGAAAAGTGCAAGCGTCTAGTTTTCAAGAAACATAAAGGGATGGTATATCATTGGTTTTTGGAAGAGTACATTCATTCCAATTCTCTAGTTTTAAAAAAACAATCACAAAGGGATGGTACATCATTGGTTTTTGGAAGAGTGCAAGCGTCTAGTTTTCAAGAAACATAAAGGGATGATACATCACTGGTTTTTGGAAGAGTACCTTCATCCTAATCCTCTAGTTTTTAGAGTGGAGCATTTAGAGGATATGAGAATGTCTCAAAAGACAAGGAAGTGTTAGGGTTTTAAAAGAAAATATAAAGTCAATAAGAAAATTGAAAGCAATACTTTGCCAGGAGCAATTCCAAACGGGAAAATTTTTAAAAGATTAGAAGGCAATGTGTCCCTTTAATCAGGGGAGTAGTATGAAAGGGGGAGGCTCTGAACCAAAACCCAGGGTGATTCAGAACCAACCCCCGGACCTCCCCAAAAACCCAGACCAACCATCAAAAACTTCTCAAAATTGCTGATGACCACTGGGCCAAACCCAAGACCACCCAAATCACTAACGGGCCAACCCTTTAGTATTCATGACTTTGAGTGGTTTTTGGTGGTTGGTCTGGGTTTTGGGGTGGTCTGGGGGAGGGAGCTGGTTCTGAATCCCCTGGGTTTTGGTTGCCCCTTTTCATACTAAAAGGGGGAAAAACCTGACAAATCACAGGTATATAACAAGCTGTGTATTCAAAATTAGCTTTTTATGCTCACTTGTTGTTGACAGATGTCATGGCAATCAGTCCTCCAATCAAGATGCCTGTTGGATTGCCCAGCTAGTCTCTCACTCAACCCTGCTTCTGCATCTCTCAAGGAACTGTGCCAGCCACCAGTAGACTCGATCAGTCCTTCATTAGAACGAGCCTGCCAGTCGTGCTGAGCATTTTCTTGTAAATCTCTCAATGCGGCGGGTATTTTCTCGAAAGCCCCAACCGACGTGTCCTTTGAAACACCCCACCACTTGTAGGTCGACTGGTCAGTCGGTCTGTTGCTTGGTAGGACCTGCCAACCATTACAAGACCCTGCTGGCTGATCTTTTGACACTGACTCCCTAGTTTGCTCAATCTCCTCAGTCCTCCTAAGAAATGGAAGAGTATCTGTGATACTGTCTACCGCCCTCTTGTGCCCGTCTGCTGTATAGGCTGTGTGTGTAATTGTTGGCACCAAGTCCTTTCAAACAGAAACAGAAAGAGGGTAATTAAGTTAATGCTGACTGATAGATACAGAATGAGATATAATGTTTCCCTGCTCACTCATATCATTGTCAATAATCTTTAGACGGTGCAACACGAGGCAATTTATGGGCAACCAATTGTTCAAGGCAGTCTCCAGCAAGAAAAGACAATTTACAACCTTCAAATCCTGCTCCAGTCAATTTTTCTTTGTTAACCCCCAAAATGATTTTTCTTGAAGATTGTAAGACATTTCAAAAAACTAACTGCTGTGATACAAAAAGGCTCCTTTTGCACGCAGTACAGTTGTTTGCCTCATATGTGCTGGCACAAATTGCCCCATAGGATCGTAAGCAGTCCTGGGATTGTACAGAGGCCACGGCCTCCGCTGCCCTGGTCTTGGCCTTGGTGCCCCTTCAAGCTTCCCAAAGAATTTATGATCTGTCATTTGAAGTGCCCTTTGCAAATTGAAAAATGGCCTTGCCCTCTCACGGATGAGATTACAGGCCTGCTGTAAGGCTCATTGCTCTATTAATGAATTCGACAAGAAGCAGTAAACAGCTTGGTGATGGATTGTGCCTTTGATGCAAGCACTGAATTCGGCACACAGTCAGAGTACATGTATATCACGAGGAAGACAATTGTCTAATGCATGTCACACGGGGCGACCATGCCACGCTCACTATTTTGGAAGTCAATAGGTATACGTGTATACGATGCGCCGCCTATGCGCACCACTTTGTATAAGACACAGAGACATTGAAATGCTGCAACCAAGATTATTGTGCTGATGACGTCAGATGATCGAGTTGGGTCATTTTAGGGCCATTGCTTATTTGTCCTTTACAAAAACATAGGTAGAACAACAAGCAATTGCAGCTATTTGATTTTTTTTCTAAATTGTTGTAATTCTACCTATTCTTCAAAGGACAAATCTGCTATAGCCCTATAGCCAAATGTCTTTCTCATGACATACTATGACCGTGTGCCAAATTCCATGCTTGTATCATCAAAGGCACAATAGACCGATCGACTCTCCAAGTTACGTGACCTGCAGTGGGTATTAATTGTAAACAGACACAACAACCTCCATATGAAAGTGTGTTACAGAACATGTTGATTGTTGCATTTGTTTTATTCGATCCAGGCTTTTCTTTCTCTAAATCTGTGCAGAATATTCAAGAGTTTTGTACCAGAGACCTTCGAGTGGCTGATTAAAGCCAGGAAGGACAGTTTGACCGAGTCTTGCAAATTCTACAAGGAACATTATGTTCACGATGTGGGTACTAGTTGCACGACGGAATGTTTGTGCCGAACGACTGCGATTACACACTTTTCAACACAAGAATTTAGTTATTTTGAAGCTGAAATCATCCAAAGAAAAGGCTTTCCAAAACTGTGTGTTTCCTCTGTCTTTTTGAAATTCAGCAAGGCTAGGTATAAATATTCACTTTTCCAACCTTCTTTGCTTGTTTTTTCGTTGTATTTTTTTTACAGTGATTTACATTACAAACAAAATCACAGACGGGTGGCTACACCGTCTTCCGACGTCGGCAGTGCATAACTCAAAATAAAAATTCTTTTGTAGAATACTGGTGGTTTATGAAACAGTAGTGTGATAAAATCAATTTCACAACATACAACTTAAATATAAGGGCTTAGTAACTGTGTTATTATTACCAAAATTCGACACGTTGGGTTGACTCTGTCGGTCACGGCATGTATTTGCACGTAGTTTGCCATCAGCTAAGATGACGTAGTACCCACTGCAGGTCATGTGATGACATGTAAAAATTGGTTGCGTAATCGGTCTTTTTCCCCAAATATTTCCCCTATCTGCCCAACTGAAAGAAGAAAAAAAAAAACTTGGTGTGTCACTGCCTCAGACCCTTTACCTTGTGAGGCTGATATTGCCGGAGGTCCAATCCTGTACTCTCCTGGGACAAGGAGTACACTGTGGCACCGTGGGTAGGTTCGGCCTCTGTGGAATGGTCTGGGATGTAAGTTGATTGAGCTTGGCTTGGATGAATCGATGAATCTGACGAAGCCGCGTGATTTCTCTCTTCTGGAAATATACAAAAGACAGGCCTTGCATTATCTTTGTGCACCCTCAGGCCTGATACTTCACTGAGGCAACAAAGGCAATCACCTCCATGCCCCTGGTCATTGCTTTGGTGTCCCTAAAGAATTCCTGTACCAATTTACATTTCTCCATGCTCAAATTTCAAGAAAATCTTGAAACATTTTCCCAGCCTCAAATTTCAAGAAGATCTTGACTAGACCATACATGTAGGTCTTGCAACACAGAACTTTGACTGGGCCAGAACAAATTTTCAAGACCTAAAAAAAAAAAGGACAAATGATCACAATGCTCTCATATTAGTGAAGAATTTGTTTTTGCGATTTCCACACCTTGATTGTGCTTTCATGCCCTGGTGGCGTCTATTAAATCAAAACCTGAAGGGGTATTTATGAGACTTGCTCTGTCACAGGCCTTGATCGTAACTGAGGCCACCGAGGCCATTGGCCTCATGCCCTGTCCAGTTGGCCAGCATGCCCTTCAGAAAAATTGCACTGTCACTACCAACTTGGCCAGCATGCCCATGTAAAATTTCTCTGATTTGGCCAGCAAAGGCCTGCCCCCGTTTTTCTTAAGTTCAAGGCCTGACTGTCGTACACTAATAGACCAATTGTGCTCTCCAAGTCACGTAACCTGCAGTGTACCCACTGCAGGTCACATGAACAAACGTAAACAAACATGACGTCCGCCATAGGAAAGTGCGGTATGGTACATGATAATTGTTGCATAATTATGTTTATTCAATCCAGGCTTTTTTTTCTCGAAATTGGTGAAAAATATTGCAGAGTTTGTACCAGAGACCTTCAAGTTGCTGAATAGAGCCAGTAAGGACAGTTTCAGCAAGTCTTGAAAATTCAACAAAGGAACGTTATGTTCATGATGTGGTAGTACTGCATGTTACTTAATGAGTACTACTAGTTGCACGACGGAACGTTTGGGCCAGACGACCGTGATCACACACTATTCAACACATCACAAAAAATTTCACAATTTGAAGCTGAAATTGTCCACGTAGTTTGCCATCAGCTCAGATGACGTAGTACCCACTACAGGTCACGTGATGACATGTAAACATTGGTCACGCAATCGATCTACTTGTCCTCCGAATTACACATGGGCATTATCATACACTTCAAAATGAACAAATCTGAAAATTGGGAGATGGTGTCCACTTTGTTAAGCATATAAACCTTGAAGGCAGACAATTTTAACTACAAATGAAAAAATAGGGATTTGGGAATAATATGATAAGATGGCCGTCTTTCCCCCCCTCCTTTCTTCACCTTAAAGTGCCCCTGAAGTGAATATTTCTTAGGAACATATTTTGTGCAAATTTCTAATCCCCTTAAGTGTATAAAAACTAACTGACATTCCTTTTTGGTTAATTTCATTGAAAAGTGCAATTCTGATCTTTAAACATTTAAAATTGTCCATGCTTTTCCGGACAACTGAGGGCGCTGTTGCCATGATGTCATTTCAGGGAGACACTGACAGTTTTCTGTTGAAATTCATGGAATTGTGAACCCCAAAATTTGCTTATTGAAAGCACAACATTGTGAGAAATGTTTGCTCATTGGCTTACTGCCATGAACTGACACAGCAACGAATCACTAAAGAAAAGAAAGTTTACAACAGTGAAATAGCCTAAATTTGTCAACTCTGTGCGCATAAACTAATTGCAGCATTGAGGTTTCTACCTGATATGACATCGCACTTTTGTTCATGAACATGGAAATTCGTATAAGCATAAAAACCACAGGCACCAAAATACCCTTGAAAATTGCAAAATGAAATCATGCATGCGTGGTCTGTGTTTCACTCGAATGCAACCAGTCGACTGACTCGTCAAGTCTAGTTAGCCCATGGCAACAAGGCCACAACATGATGGGCAGATAAAATGTTAAGGCCCATCATGTTCATTTTCTTTCATTTCTCTACATAACTTACATCGTATAGTGCAATAATTAATTATTATTGAGTGACAAAGAAAAAGCCATTGATCTTCAAATCATGGAGTACTCTAGGAGATAATTGTTAACTAGTTACTGTAGGATTATATTATTTTTTTCCGTCCACCTGGGGGGGATTATTTTGTCGGAATTGCCGGCATCATTTTTCTTTGAGAGTACTGCTGGCACAAAGAAAACCTGACTTGAAAAAGCCAAGAGAATACGGATTCTCTTTATTGCATCGTGCATTTTGTTTTCTCAACCGAGGAAATTTCAAAATCACGCAACGTGAATTGCAAAACATCGGCCATTACCTACAGCATAGGATTGGTACTAAACCGGGAACCATGCCTTGATTCCCGGCTCACTCTGACAATGTTTTCATACTAAGTCCATTGAGTCGAAAAACAATGGTGAAAGCCTCTCGACGTCTCATAATCCTCTTTTTGGAACAAAATGACAAAGGTCTGGAATCGGAGATTACACAAAAACCATCTTTCAATGGCCAGACAGCAGTGAAATATTCAAGACCATGTTTTGTCTCTGTCTGGGTGAAACGAAGTGTTAGACAGTGTGTGCGTGGTCTGTGCACGCTCAGCTGGGCGACCTTTGCTCTGGTATTCCGATTTTACACAATGGCGTCTGTACAATGCTTCTGTTTCCAGGCAGGGGAAACATTTGCCTGTACACAGGTCATCTAGCACCAACTAGTTAAAATTAACTATGCGTTTGATTACAAAAGTTTACAGAACTTTCTCCGTCACGTTAACCTAACCGTCATCTTACAGTGACGTCACTTCGTGAGTTGACAAGAGAATTAGTGCTCTGGAGCTAGGCTGATCTACTTGGACTGGCTAGTCAAACCACGCAGCGTTCGAGTGACATCCAGATCAAAGTCTAGTCGACTCTAGTCACACACCAAAACTTGCTCATAGATTTAAAGACTCACTTCAATAGTACTCAGGGATGAGATTTGCCAATTGTGAAAATTTTTGAAAATGGCTTGTAGGCTTGGGTTCCTCCTTATTCTAGACCTCAAACCTCCCAGTTGTTCCATTTTAGGAGGTTTACAGGCTCTGTGCATCACCAGAAATACAAAACTACAGTTTTGGACACAATGTGGACTATTTCTTTCTCCATTTGGTGATTGCTTCACTTCTACCTAGAAAATTTGAAGGCTCAAGGAGATTTTGAGAAAATCCTCAACCCAGGACAAAATCCTGAGAAATCTTATGCCCGAGTGCTAATGGTAAACTACAGGCTGGAAAACAAGCTCACATCTCCAGCAAATACTACATGCAAGTCATTTCAGGATCTAAGAAAAATATCCTGAAATCTGGAGAGGACAAAAACCCTGAAAAATCACAAGCTAATCATGAAGTCAAACACTAACTACTCTAATCTCATGCCCGAGTGCTAATGGTAAACTACAGGCTGGAAAACAAGCTCACATCTCCAGCAAATATTACATGCAAGTCATTTCAGGATCTAAGAAAAATATCCTGAAATCTGGAGAGGAAAGAACCCTGAAAAATCACAAGCTAATCATGAAGTCAAACACTAACTACTTTCATTATGTTTATTTCTCTATAAAACTAAGGAAATCAACTGAGCAAATGAGTTAAAACACTTACCTTCTTTCGCTGTTAGAATCGCATCTACTCCAGATGAGGCGGAACAATTGTCTCCTCCTGAGCTGATAGAGTGACAAATACTGAAAAATAAAAATGTTACAGAATATGTAAAAAAAAAACATAAAAAAAAAATTTGTCATAATAAATTCAACTTCGCGCAATTCAACTTGGTGAAAACTAGAGGGTTGGAATGAGTTACCGTACTCTTCCAAAAACAAATGCTGTACCATCCCTTTATGATATGTTTCTTGAAAACTAGAGGATTGGAATCAATGTACTCTTCAAAAAGCCACTGGTGTACCATCCCTTTATGATGTGTTTCTTGAAAACTAGGGGATTGGAATGAATGATCTCTTCCAAAAAAACAAAAATGTATCATCCCTTTATGATAGGTTTCTTGAAAACTAGAGGATTGGAATGAATTTAATCTTCAAAAAACCACTGGTGTACCATCCCTTTATGATATGTTTCTTGAAAACAAGAGGATTTGGAATGAATGTACGCTTCCAAAAACCTCTGATGTACCATCGCTATAAGATATATTCTTGAAAACTAGAGGATTGGAATGAATTCTCTCTTCTAAAAACCAATGTTGTACCATCCCTTTATGATGTGTTTCTTGAAAACTAGAGGATTGGAAATAGTTTACTCTTCCAAAAACCAATGATGTACCATCCCTATCTATGTTTATTTAAAACTAGAGGATTGGAATGAAAGTACTATTCAAAAAACCTCTGATGTACCATGCCTTTATATGTTTCTTGGAAAGTAGAGTACTGGAATGACTTTACTCTTCCAAAAAGAAATGATGTATCATCCCTTTATGATATGTTTCTTGAAAACTAGAGGATTGGAATGAATGTACTCTGCCCAAAACCAATGATGTACCATCCCTTTATGATATGTTTCTTGAAAACTAGAGGATTGGAATGAATGTACTCTGCCCAAAACCAATGATGCACCATCCCTTTATGATATGTTTCTTGAAAACTAGAGGGTTGGAATGAATGTACTCTTCCAAAAACCAATGATGTACCATCCCTTTATGATATGTTTCTTGAAAACTAGAGGATTAGAATGAATGTACTCTGCCCAAAACCAATGATGCACCATCCCTATATGAATTATGTTTCTTGAAAACTAGAGGATTGGAATGAATGCACTCTTCCAAAAACCAATGATGTACCATCCCTTTATGATATGTTTCTTGAAAACTAGAGGATTGGAATGAATGTACTCCGCCCAAAACCAATGATGCACCATCCCTTTATGATATGTTTCTTGAAAACTAGAGGGTTGGAATGAATGTACTCTTCCAAAAACCAATGATGTACCATCCCTTTATGATATGTTTCTTGAAAAGTAAATAATTGGAATGAATGTACTCTGCCAAAAACCAATGATGCACCATCCCTTTATGATATGTTTCTTGAAAACTAGGGGATTGGAATGAATGTACTCTTCCAAAAACCAATGATGTACCATCCCTTTATGATATGTTTCTTGAAAACTAGAGGATTGGAATCAATGTACTCTTCAAAAAGCCACTGGTGTACCATCCCTTTATGATGTGTTTCTTGAAAACTAGGGGATTGGAATGAATGATCTCTTCCAAAAAAACAAAAATGTATCATCCCTTTATGATAGGTTTCTTGAAAATTAGAGGATTGGAATGAATTTACTCTTCAAAAAACCACTGGTGTACCATCCCTTTATGATATGTTTCTTGAAAACAAGAGGATTTGGAATGAATGTACGCTTCCAAAAACCTGTGATGTACCATCGCTATAAGATATATTCTTGAAAACTAGAGGATTGGAATGAATTCTCTCTTCTAAAAACCAATGTTGTACCATCCCTTTATGATGTGTTTCTTGAAAACTAGAGGATTGGAAATAGTTTACTCTTCCAAAAACCAATGATGTACCATCCCTATCTATGTTTATTCAAAACTAGAGGATTGGAATGAAAGTACTATTCAAAAAACCAAAGATGTACCATGCCTTTATATGTTTCTTGGAAAGTAGAGTACTGGAATGACTTTACTCTTCCAAAAAGAAATGATGTATCATCCCTTTATGATGTGTTTCTTGAAAACTAGAGGATTGGAATCAATGTACTCTTCAAAAAGCCACTGGTGTACCATCCCTTTATGATGTGTTTCTTGAAAACTAGGGGATTGGAATGAATGATCTCTTCCAAAAAAACAAAAATGTATCATCCCTTTATGATAGGTTTCTTGAAAATTAGAGGATTGGAATGAATTTACTCTTCAAAAAACCACTGGTGTACCATCCCTTTATGATATGTTTCTTGAAAACAAGAGGATTTGGAATGAATGTACGCTTCCAAAAACCTGTGATGTACCATCGCTATAAGATATATTCTTGAAAACTAGAGGATTGGAATGAATTCTCTCTTCTAAAAACCAATGTTGTACCATCCCTTTATGATGTGTTTCTTGAAAACTAGAGGATTGGAAATAGTTTACTCTTCCAAAAACCAATGATGTACCATCCCTATCTATGTTTATTCAAAACTAGAGGATTGGAATGAAAGTACTATTCAAAAAACCAAAGATGTACCATGCCTTTATATGTTTCTTGGAAAGTAGAGTACTGGAATGACTTTACTCTTCCAAAAAGAAATGATGTATCATCCCTTTATGATATGTTTCTTGAAAACTAGAGGATTGGAATGAATGTACTCTGCCCAAAACCAATGATGTACCATCCCTTTATGATATGTTTCTTGAAAACTAGAGGATTGGAATGAATGTACTCTGCCCAAAACCAATGATGCACCATCCCTTTATGATATGTTTCTTGAAAACTAGAGGGTTGGAATGAATGTACTCTTCCAAAAACCAATGATGTACCATCCCTTTATGATATGTTTCTTGAAAAGTAAATAATTGGAATGAATGTACTCTGCCAAAAACCAATGATGCACCATCCCTTTATGATATGTTTCTTGAAAACTAGGGGATTGGAATGAATGTACTCTTCCAAAAACCAATGATGTACCATCCCTTTATGATATGTTTCTTGAAAACTAGAGGATTGGAATCAATGTACTCTTCAAAAAGCCACTGGTGTACCATCCCTTTATGATGTGTTTCTTGAAAACTAGGGGATTGGAATGAATGATCTCTTCCAAAAAAACAAAAATGTATCATCCCTTTATGATAGGTTTCTTGAAAATTAGAGGATTGGAATGAATTTACTCTTCAAAAAACCACTGGTGTACCATCCCTTTATGATATGTTTCTTGAAAACAAGAGGATTTGGAATGAATGTACGCTTCCAAAAACCTCTGATGTACCATCGCTATAAGATATATTCTTGAAAACTAGAGGATTGGAATGAATTCTCTCTTCTAAAAACCAATGTTGTACCATCCCTTTATGATGTGTTTCTTGAAAACTAGAGGATTGGAAATAGTTTACTCTTCCAAAAACCAATGATGTACCATCCCTATCTATGTTTATTTAAATATAGAGGATTGGAATGAAAGTACTTTTCAAAAAACCAAAGATGTAACATCCCTTTATATGTTTCTTGGAAAGTAGAGTACTGGAATGACTTTACTCTTCCAAAAAGAAATGATGTACCATCCCTTTATGATATGTTTCTTGAAAACTAGAGGATTGGAATCAATGTACTCTTCAAAAAGCCACTGGTGTACCATCCCTTTATGATGTGTTTCTTGAAAACTAGGGGATTGGAATGAATGATCTCTTCCAAAAAAACAAAAATGTATCATCCCTTTATGATAGGTTTCTTGAAAATTAGAGGATTGGAATGAATTTACTCTTCAAAAAACCACTGGTGTACCATCCCTTTATGATATGTTTCTTGAAAACAAGAGGATTTGGAATGAATGTACGCTTCCAAAAACCTCTGATGTACCATCGCTATAAGATATATTCTTGAAAACTAGAGGATTGGAATGAATTCTCTCTTCTAAAAACCAATGTTGTACCATCCCTTTATGATGTGTTTCTTGAAAACTAGAGGATTGGAAATAGTTTACTCTTCCAAAAACCAATGATGTACCATCCCTATCTATGTTTATTTAAATATAGAGGATTGGAATGAAAGTACTTTTCAAAAAACCAAAGATGTAACATCCCTTTATATGTTTCTTGGAAAGTAGAGTACTGGAATGACTTTACTCTTCCAAAAAGAAATGATGTATCATCCCTTTATGATATGTTTCTTGAAAACTAGAGGATTGGAATGAATGTACTCTGCCCGAAACCAATGATGTACCATCCCTTTATGATATGTTTCTTGAAAACTAGAGGATTGGAATGAATGTACTCTGCCCAAAACCAATGATGCACCATCCCTTTATGATATGTTTCTTGAAAACTAGAGGATTGGAATGAATGTACTCTGCCCAAAACCAATGATGCACCATCCCTTTATGATATGTTTCTTGAAAACTAGAGGGTTGGAATGAATGTACTCTTCCAAAAACCAATGATGCACCATCCCTTTATGATATGTTTCTTGAAAAGTAAATAATTGGAATGAATGTACTCCGCCAAAAACCAATGATGCACCATCCCTTTATGATATGTTTCTTGAAAACTAGAGGATTGGAATGAATGTACTCTTCCAAAAACCAATGATGCACCATCCCTTTATGATATGTTTCTTGAAAACTAGAGGATTGGAATGAATGTACTCTGCCCAAAACCAATGATGCACTATCCCTTTATGATATGTTTCTTGAAAACTAGGGGATTGGAATGAATGTACTCTTCCAAAAACCAATGATGTACCATCCCTTTATGATATGTTTCTTGAAAACTAGAGGATTGGAATGAATGTACTCTGCCCAAAACCAATGATGTACCATTCCTTTATGATATGTTTCTTGAAAACTAGAGGATTGGAATGAATGTACTCTTCCAAAAACCAATGATGCACCATCCCTTTATGATATGTTTCTTGAAAACTAGAGGGTTGGAATGAATGTACTCTTCCAAAAACCAATGATGTACCATCCCTTTATGATATGTTTCTTGAAAACTAGAGGATTGGAATGAATGTACTCTGCCAAAAACCAATGATGCACCATCCCTTTATGATATGTTTCTTGAAAACTAGAGGATTGGAATGAATGTACTCTGCCCAAAACCAATGATGCATCATCCCTTTATGATATGTTTCTTGAAAACTAGAGGATTGGAATGAATGTACTCTGCCCAAAACCAATGATGCACCATCCCTTTATGATATGTTTCTTGAAAACTAGAGGGTTGGAATGAATGTACTCTTCCAAAAACCAATGATGTACCATCCCTTTATGATATGTTTCTTGAAAACTAGAGGATTGGAATGAATGTACTCTGCCAAAAACCAATGATGCACCATCCCTTTATGATATGTTTCTTGAAAACTAGAGGATTGGAATGAATGTACTCTGCCCAAAACCAATGATGCATCATCCCTTTATGATATGTTTCTTGAAAACTAGAGGATTGGAATGAATGTACTCTGCCCAAAACCAATGATGCACCATCCCTTTATGATATGTTTCTTGAAAACTAGAGGGTTGGAATGAATGTACTCTTCCAAAAACCAATGATGTACCATCCCTTTATGATATGTTTCTTGAAAACTAGAGGATTGGAATGAATGTACTCTGCCAAAAACCAATGATGCACCATCCCTTTATGATATGTTTCTTGAAAACTAGAGGATTGGAATGAATGTACTCTCCCAAAAACCAATGATGCACCATCCCTTTATGATATGTTTCTTGAAAACTAGAGGATTGGAATGAATGTACTCTGCCCAAAACCAATGATGCACTATCCCTTTATGATATGTTTCTTGAAAACTAGGGGATTGGAATGAATGTACTCTTCCAAAAACCAATGATGTACCATCCCTTTATGATATGTTTCTTGAAAACTAGAGGATTGGAATGAATGTACTCTTCAAAAAACCAATGATGTACCATCCCTTTATGATATGTTTCTTGAAAACTAGAGGATTGGAATGAATGTACTCTGCCCAAAACCAATGATGCACCATCCCTTTATGATATGTTTCTTGAAAACTAGGGGATTGGAATGAATGTACTCTTCCAATAACCAATGATGTACCATCCCTTTATGGTATGTTTCTTGAAAACTAGAGGATTGGAATGAATTAACTTTTCCAAAAACCAATGATGTACCATCCCTTTATGGTATGTTTCTTGAAAACTAGAGGATTGGAATGAATGCACTCTTCCAAAAACCAATGATGTACCATCCCTTTATGATATGTTTCTTGAAAACTGGAGGATTGGAATAAATGTACTCTTCCAAAAACCTCTGATGTACCATCCCTCAAAGACATGCATTTCTTGGGAATCAAGGACAGTTTTAAGGTTCCTGACATAAATGTTCATGCTTTTTCTTTTTTCTTTTTAGCTACATGTAAATGTATTTCAGTCCAAGTGGCAACAGGTTGCACTCACTGTTGGCAGGTGGGGATAACAGGCTTTTGCTGCTGATATGGTATCCAATGTGAGACTTTTGGCGACACTAGGTGGCAGCACACTTCAAAGACTAGTGATTTTTCCCTCTACCTACATAAGGCCTCTATCGGTTGGAAGATGAGTGCCACATAAAACTGAATTCGACCATAGAGTCCCTCTTTAAAAGTCAAGTATTATCCCTTAATAGAACCCCCTTATATCACCTGATTGATTAATGGGTTAATGGATTAAAACGATGGATTTGTTTTATTTCTGTGTGTAACAGTTTGCTCTGTAATTCTAATATTTTAATTGTATATTGTGAGCATGCTTCACAAAGCAAATTTTCCTTTTTTGGACCAATAAATTGTAATGAATATTGTTTGCTTTTATAAAGGTTATAAAAGAACAAACAACAACATACCTGTTTCTCTTCATCATTTTCAATAAGTCCTCTTGCAACTCTTTGAAATAATCTACAAGGAAAAAAACAATATATTTAAAGACATGGTGGAGTGTTGAAGTTATAGCGCCAAGAGCAAACCCATCTCATGAACAATCTGATCTCAATACGAAATCGGGCTCTTGAGTGCAGATCCACATTAGCATTTTATTGTTTCCAATGTATACTGTTTTGAGAAAAACCATGCATTAAGATTTATAGTGCCAAGAGCAAACCCATCTCATGGTCAATCTGATCTCAATACGAAATCCGACTGGGACTCTTGAGTGCAGATCCACTTTTGCATTTTACGTTTCCCAATGTATAATTCGTTGAGAAAAAATAGACAAATTTATTTTTCTTAGGTGTCTGAAAAGTCGCAACAGTCGGAACGTTCTAACTAGATCGGCAGAATATTCCAAATCTAAAAGATTTCACATGTCTGTATTTAGAACTTCATATTAGTACACATCTTCAGCCAGTGAGTGAACCGACTGCGAATAATAGTACAGATGGAATGTTCCAATGGATTGTGATCTCGTGGTCCAGTGGACCCCGACATATGCCAAAGGGAATGTTCCTTTGCGCCTTGAACGTGCCCAACTTTTGAGTCACTCTCGAAGACCTCGGTACTGTGCATAATTTAGCCAAGTGTTTTTTTCCATCTGCTAAGTTGAAGGAAATTTATTCTTTACATTAATAAGTTTAAAATGAATGCTCTTTGCTAACTCTTCTGTCATGATGTAAACTTTGTATTAGCTAAAATACATTGTATTGTTTTAATCCTTCCCCAGTATGCTGGGGTATGTTCCTTTTGTGGAATAAAACAACAAATCAAATCAAATGAAAATTACAGAAACTGCTTCTAGCTACCGGGCAGTCTCGGTGGTCTAATAGTGGTTAGTCTCATCTGCTCTAGAACAGAAAAGGTTGTGGGTTTGAATCCCACCCGAGTAATAGTTAATATGTCTGTGGATTTTTTTCACAAACCGCTTTGAAAGTACTGAGTATACATAACAGTGTAAAACACAAATAATATTCTTTATCCCCGATGTTAAAAATTGTTACGCTTTTGGCTGCTTAAATAAAGGATATGAACTGCCTCTAGCTACTGGGCAATCTTGGTGGTCTAGTGGTAAGACATCTGCTATAAACCTGCAAAGATCGTAGGTTTGAATCCCACCTGAGGAATATGCCTGTGGATTTTTTTCAAAGGACTCGGGGAAAGTACTGAGTTTACAGTGCTGAACACACATCGGTGTATTGGGTATAAACACAAATAATATACACTAGTATTATCCTTATAAATTCTCCACCTACCTCTGCCTGGAAACGCCATCTCTATGTCTGAACGAAGGCTGTCCATCAGGTCAAGACTAACCTCCTTCAAAGGTGGATCCTAAGACACAAGGCAGAAATAAAACAGATATTTGGAAGCTGACATACTCCTTAAAGGTATGATACACCAATGGGGTTTGGGAAGCATGTAAAATGGATCTTAAAATTTCAAACATAGTTCTGCATCTGTTAAGAAAAACTACTAGCACTTTAGGACACCCTTTGATGGTGAAAACTGCTATATAAGAACTGCGTAATATTATGATTATTATTAATGTCATCACACATTTGGTGCTCATATTTTTTGATAAGAGGGCTTACATTTACATGGCAATTTTAGCTCAAATTATGGTCAAGTTTCTTGGCTTCTTTATTTTGATTTTATTTGGCCTAGTGGAAAACTACTAAATGGTCAAACTGCCGCTATTGTGTCTGCAGCTTGAGTGTGGGTCCGAATCCTGGTCAAGGCGATTGTTTTCCTGGCGGGCAAGAAGTATAATTGCATCTAAATCACCCATTAGTAATAGGTACCTGCGGGGGTCAAGGTTGTTGATTTGAATGATTAGCAACTTGTGTGTCCATTAAGTTGCTGGTTCTGCATACTCCTAAGGAGATGAAGAGATGGTTTCAGTGATGCTTAGGGCCCGATGAACAGGACCAGTAAGAAGCACAAGGCCCTTCGACACTCCTGAAAACTGTCTACTGTTGTTATTGGGATCAAAACACTGTGATGTCCAATTCATAAATATGGGACAGTTTACATTACAAATAGTTTGTACACGCCGAGTCTCAACTTGGTCGTCTGTACTCAACTTTACTAAGTCGCTTCTCAATTATGTTCAGCGCGCGTGCCATGTAACTTTTTCGCAAAAACGTACGATCGATTTAGTGCGTGAGGGCGGATACCCAGTGTGTGTCAGTGCAAGTTTAGGTGTGCCGTCCACACAATGCACGCACAATCCGCATATAGTACCTATACTTCTGGTAGCAGGTGTATTAGTTTAATCGAAATCATAAAAAAAAGCTTCCACCATCCTCCACAGGACCTGAAGTACCAGGTACTCATGTGGCAAAGGTGGGCTGGTGCCCGTGAAGAAAGTGACAGCCGTATATACTCAACGCATCGGTAGCAGTGCTTGCACTTCACTGGCATAACACGCCGGGGTCATAAACTAACATCAACTTTTCATTTTATTACAGCAGGTGGATTCTTTTAAAATATGACCATCCCATGGAACTCCCATGGAATATATGATTAATAATGCCCCTAACAGTTGGCCGTTGTTTGAAAATGTCCAATAACTTCACCAACCGTGGTGGAAAATTTGACCCCCATATGGTTGTGCGCAACAGTTGGGTGTGTGGGTGTGATCGAGGTGCAACGCGCTTACGTGGAATGAGACTCCACTATTTGTAATGATCCATTCTAATTGGTCTAGAGGAGATCTTGGCCATGTTTAAACGTGCGATATAGACAAGCCATAAAGCGTTTAGACATGAACTGAAGAAATTGAGTCAAAAGCGGGCACTATCACACAATTGAGCAGAGCGCACAAATTGCATGGGCAAATTTAAATTGGTAGCCCCATGGAGGACGATGGTAGTGTGCTAATTTGGCTCGCACAAATTTGAAACTTGCATGTGCACTTTTAAAACTTGTGCAGGGCGCTCAACATGGAAAAAAAAAATTAAGTCAAGTCGAGGTGAGCTGTCAGATTTGTTCTCAACTTTTAAAGGTTTTTGGAAGTTTTTAACAAAAAGGTATTTATGAATGGGAATAAAAGTGTGTAAACACGGTGAGGCCTGGTTCTCGATAATTTTACCTCAACTCCGTCTCAGTAAAATTATTGAGAACCAGGTCTGTGTGAAAACAACTAGTTGAAAACCTCTTCACCACACTTTTATTCCCTTGTTAAAGGGTTCCCCTGAAGAAGGCACTTGGTGGCAGCATTACAGGTATAAGATTGTACAGAAAACAAGCAAATCCTGAAAAATGGGTCACCCCATATATCTTTCTCCTCTTTGTCTTGAGATGAGACTTTTAACAACAAGTTTGTCACATTTTAGAGCATTTAAAGACTCTTTACATTTCAAAAAAATGGACGTTTTGATATTTTGACATGAATAATGGGCAATGCCTTCTTTCCCTTGATGTTTACTTCACATTTTTCTAGAAGTTTTGAGGGCAAGGACGGATCTATAAATGAAACCTTTACTGAACCAAGTAAGGACAACAAACGCTCTCATAATATAGGCACACATTTTTTGTTCTTTTTTGAGAAAATATGGAATACGTTCACCATAAATCGGCCAGCCATTGTCCAAGAGCCATGGCTGATAATCGGCCATGGTATGCTGGAATCTTGGACCACTCAGACTTACCTCCCATTTGCCAAATACAATGATAAACAATGGTGGCAGCTATTAATCCTCCCGTAATCCTTGGTCAGACAATAAAAGGACAAAGTTCTGGAATCGGGGATTACACAATAACCCCCGGAAAAAGGGAGATTTTGAGCATGAATTCCAGTAACCTTTTGTCCCACTTTGTTACGGGGAAGCAAAGCGTTGCACAGTGAGTGCATGCCTTTGCACACTACACATCGGAATGTCCAAGTGTGTTAAGGCTCCTGTATTCCGGATGTTACAAAAGCGGATTTACGCGACTTCCAGTTGCGTCCAAAAAAGTTGTGCATGCATATACATGCCTTCCAATCATAAATGGTAAATAAAGTCTAGGATACATCTTGTGGCGTGTCGTGGCCGAGCGGATAAGAACACCGGACTCAAGCTCTGGTGTCTCTGATCAGCAGAGTGTGGGTTCCAGTCCCGGTCGTGACACTTGTGTCCTTAAGCAAGACACTTAACCATTATTGCTTCATCCTTCGGATGGGACGTAAAGCCGTTGGTCCCGTGTGTTGTGTAATGCACGTAAAAGAACCCAGTGGCGCTTATCGCAAAGAGAAGGGGCTCGCCCCGGTGTTACTGGTTTGATCGGCTGCAGATTGCGCCACAGCACCTTGTGAACCATTACATGGTGCTATGTAAAGGAACAGGTCTCATACTTCAAAAATGTAACTTATCATACCTCGCAGGAAAAAAATATTGACACTCTGAGACGCCCATAGGGTGTGATAAAGCGCTATATAAAAACTGCATATTATTATTATTATTATAATTATACTTAATAGTCAATGTGAGTAAAGCACAAAACCCCTTTGTGAGCGTGCTATCACTGTGTTGGGTGAGTGTTCTGCTGCCACCAAGAATCTTCGCTACTCAAAAAAATATCATCTTCTTTGTTCACTTACCTTTGGAAACTCCTCATCTGTGTTTGCTTTTTGTTTATCATCTTCCATCTTATTGTGGGATCTGTAAACATATAAAAAAAACTTACATTTTAGAGTGAAAGTGCAAGATCTAAAGGTCAGTAAAACTAACCTACATGTATTGACTTACTTCTTCTGATGTCATCACCAATGAGAAATCTTTGTTGTGCTATTTTGTCCAGTGCACATCTTTCAGGCAATAAACATTCAGTTACACAGTTACTATAAGTTTTCCCGGTCAATTTTAGCAAAAATTAAATCAGTTTCATAGACAACAGCGTTCAAATTCACAAGTTTTCCTCATTTAGTCAAACTAGGGTTTCTTTTTAGCTACATGCGCTATTGCATTCAATTTGGTTTTCGTGCACACATGATTTCCTTCTTCTCATTCAGGTTCTTTTCAATCATGCTGTTTCACTTTCGACATTCCAGGCTACATTTTTACCATTCTTCAGTTGAATTTCTACAACCTGCAGTATATTGATAAAATAGAATGGTCGACCAGCCTCTTGCTGTTGGCTTTTGCGAAATTTAGTGATCTTTGCGACCTAATGAATTAAAAAAATAATAATAATTTTAGTCTTCTACAGACCAACTAAAGAAAATAAAGTACAGTAAATCTTGTTCAGATTAAAAAGTGCCTGAAAACAGAACACCAATGAAGGTGTAGAAAAAAAGAGAAAAAAAAGCCCTGTAATTGATTTCTCCAAGTGCTAAGATCAATCTTAAGATGAGTTAATGTATGAATCAATCTTAATTGCTAAGAAAAGTGTGATGTCACAATACAAATCACGATGCATCTTAAAGTTAGAATTATTCTTAAGTTAGGAAGAGTTTTGTGAAATAAACTGCTGATGCATTATTTGACAGCAAAACATTTCAGGCACAGTTACAACAACTAAGATGAAAAGCACAGTTCACTAATAAAAGCAAGTAAGACGTAAAGCTTTGCATGGTGTAGAAAGTGAGAAATAAATTAGTTTATGGGAGCCAACCCTGGCCAAGTGGTCTAGTGCACTGGACTCGAGCTCTGGTGTTCCGATCAGCAGACTGTGGGTTCAAGTCCAGGGGCCAATTTCGGTAAGCAAATTTTCGTGCTAACTACAGTACATGTATAGTAGAAAAATGTGCTTAAGTGTGAGCGTATTTCACAGGTTGGGCGGCCAGCTTGCGTGTTCACCGTAGATTTGCATTGTTACGTCATTAATTTTCCTACAGTAAGCACTGGAAGGTTAGCTTGCCTTTATCGTGTGCTTACGGTTAGCCGCACTATGAAATGGAAATCCACAGTAAGCACAAAATTGGCCGCTAAGCAGCTCTATGAAATCGGGCCCAGGTCTTGACACTTGAGTCCCTAAGCAAGACACTTTTAAACCATTACTGCTGCGTCCTTCGGATGGGATGTAAAGCCGTAGCTCCCGTGTGTTGTGTCATGCATGTAAAAGAACCCAGTGCACTATGGTTAAGAGAAGGGGTTTGCCCCGTTGTTTTTTGGCATGGTTGGCTGCAGATTGCAGAACAGCACTTTGTAAAGCTTTACAAGGTGATGCATTAAATAGGTCTCATATTCATAACTTTGCATAACAGACGTGAAAATAATGTGTATATCAGCACCATGAGCACCAATCTATGGCGGATACCAGTGCTTTATAAATATTCATCATTATCGTTGGTGCCATAAGCGTGAGACAAACCATGAGTGATAAGTCTTGATATTTTGAAAAGGATCAGGGTTCAAAATAAACACTGGACCGCAGGCCCGAGGCCAATGATTTTAGCATCAGGCCAGTAAACTCACGACCGGACAAATCCGTTGGTCTTGTGTTTTACTCATATATTCTGGTCTTGTGAAATAAATTTCAGTCTGGTAATAAATTTTAGGTACAAGGACTGCTGCGGTCTTGTGGAGTTGTGGGTCTTATGGAGTTGTGGGTCTTGTGGAGTTGTTGGTCTTGTGGAGTTGTGGGTCTTATGGAGTTGTGGGTCTTATGGAGTTGTGGGTCTTGTGGAGTTGTGAGTCTTGTGGAGTTGTTGGTCTTGTGGAGTTGTGGGTCTTGTGGAGTTGTGGGTCTTGTGGAGTTGTGAGTCTTGTGGAGTTGTTGGTCTTGTGGAGTTGTTGGTCTTGTGGAGTTGTTGGTCTTGTGGAGTTGTGAGTCTTGTGGAGTTGTACTCCAAAATCAAGCCCTGTGGATGCTCTGTTCGTCTTCAGGAGAACCTAAAGACACTGTTCAAAATGTCAAGATTTGTCTCACCTCTAGTTCTCCTCAGAACTATTACTACTTCCAAGAAGAGTTTATTCCATGGTTGGTTCCTGTAAACTAGTTTAATTCTCACAAGAGGTAGACAAGTAAAAAGGGAATGTGATCACCTCATGAGCAACTCCTTCCCTTCAATCCAAGCCCCGCTCCTCATTCCACGACAAATCAATTTAAGTTTGTCACGACGACGATTGAGACTGCAGGCTTTGTATTTGTTAGTTCTTTTTTTCATCGGACTATAATGTAACTGCGTACATTTTTCCTTAATCTTTCCTTAAAAAAAATAAAATAAAAATTCTGAGGCTAATCATCCTTACTTGGAGCTAAGCTAAATTGCCAACAACGTGGCTACAACGTCGTTGAGCCACAGGCAAGTAATGAAGGCACCTTTTGGCAGTAAAATGGCCAGAAATCAAACCAAGTCCACAGTGGTGAGAGGCGAGCCCTTTATGCATTACCCACCCTGAGAAAACCAATGAACAACTCTACTCACAAATAGCCATCAGGGCCAGGAATTGAACCATGGCCACAGTGATGAGAGGCGAGCCCTTTATGCATTAGCCACGCTGAGAGAACCAATGAACAACTCTACTCACAAATGGCCATCAGGGCCAGGAATTGAACCAGGGCCACCGTGTTGAGAGGCGAGCCCTTTATGCATTAGCCACCCTGAGAGAACCCATGAACAACTCTACTCACAAATAGCCATCAGGGCTGGGAACTGAACCAGGGCCACCATGTTCAGAGGCCTATGATGCTTCATGCATTAGCCACCCAGAAAGAACCAATGCACAACTCTACTCATGAATAGCCATCAGGGCCAGGAATTGAACCAGGGCCACAGTGTGGAGAGGCGAGAGCTTTTTGTACTAGCTACCCATGCCACCCAAAATAAAACCAAGATATGCCCTATTGCATTTTGACTGCTTGAAGATGTTCAACGAAAAACCTTGTCCTTGTTACACAGTCGAGAACAAGTTATTATTTTTGGTTTTGGCCTTAAACCTTGAATGTGTGATAATTCACTGTATACTCGGTGCTTTCAAGAGTTCTGGAAAAATCCACACACTACTCAGGTGGGATTCAAACCACTGACCTCTGTATTCTAGAGGAGATTTCTTACCTGCTAGACTACCGGGCATCCCTGGTGACAAGAGGCCAGTTCAACTCCGGAGGACTTGAGAAAGCATTGAGTTTACAGTTCTTACCACAAAAACCAAAATAATCATCTTTATCCCCAGTGCATTTATTACATCTGCCGAAGTTCTTTTTCATTATTAAGGTAATGACCTTTGGTAATGATGTCATCAATGGCTTAAAAAAATTAAACTTGTTTTTGATTGTTTGAGTTCATAAGGAGTATTATTTGTAATGTTTTACCCGTACCATTTCAATCGATTAAAAAAAGTTACTGTGAGGCGGTCAACATAACGTAACGTTGGCATAAAAGAAGGCCCAAGTCTGGTCCCATGATATTACCAATTTATAACATCGCTGCGTTAACACTTCCAATTGACTCAAAATACACACAAGATGTCAGGGCGGTAGCACAGTCAGGCTATACACAGGCAACAGAAGCTCCCAACCTTACGTCACAAGTTTGCTGATGTTTATACAAATTAATGCTCCCACAAGAGGGGCGGGGTCGTACTTCTTCAAAATTATTGTTAAAATATTTATGAGGAACATTTTAAAAAAAGGTGTGTGTTTACACTTAAAAATACATTTCTAAATTTGTATTGAATGAAAACTCCATATTACATTTTCTATAAAAGAGAAAAATGACGAGCAGCGCTATGAAACATAGCCAATGGTCGGACTGACAACAGCTGATTTCGCATTGGACTTAATAAAATGGGTAACTTACACCGATTAATTGTTAATTTACCAGTATTAAGTCCAAGTTTGAACAGCCAGTAATTTAACAGGTTGGTAAATTACAGCAGTGCTGTTAATTTACATGTAACAGGCCAAATTGAGTCGCAGAACCTTAACTGGGACAAAAAGTCCAATGTGAACAGCACGCTCGCACTAACTTAACAACACTGTCATGTGACGATAGATCTGTACATTGCATACCGGTATGTATTGATTGCGTTGTGCGTAAATAAGCCTCCGCATAAGTTAGCGCGCCAACATGCGTATGGCTTTGAGCTCGAATGCACATTCACAGCTTCAGCTATTTTAGAAGTTTTAGATGGACACAATTTAACCTAAGTGTGAACAGCAAGGAACTTACTGGGCCGGTAAGTTATTTTACCGGCCCAGTAAGTTAACGGCCTGGTAACTTACTGGACCCAAAAGTCCAATGCGAACGTGTCTAATGACTCTTACCTTGGCACTGATCCAACAGATGGCAATTGACTTGCTCTTTTCTCCATACTAAACACTGGTGTGATACTTGGGCCAGCGCTTCCACCCAATGAGTCGTCAAAACTTGGTGCATTGCGCAGAGGCCTGTCAGAAGTACTTAGTATCTTCTTCAGGTCTTTCTCGACGGCTTCTTTGACACGATCCGAGACAAAAAGTGGAGCTTCAGGAAATAAAAGAAAATGGCAATTAAGATGTTGTTGTACACCAATAAATAATAAGCATTGTATACTCTCTATCCTGCACAAATAAATCCACAGGCACTTCAGGTGGGATTTGAACCCAAGACCGTCTGCATTATAGAGCAGATATTTCCTAAACGCCAGAGTAAAAAACTTGCCCTACATCAGTGTAGGGTAAAAACTTATGTATGATTGTTCCTTACCCCAGCGCAAGAATTACATACACTTAAAGATATCAAGTAATAAACCACAAGGGGAAACTGACTGGATCAATTTTGGGTTGTACAATAAAAAAAAATTACGATAACGGAATTTGTGCCTGTGCATCTCCTTAAAGCCCCAGCTCAACATTGGTAAAGTGTCTGTAGATGCTTCAATTCTTTGCACAAATCAAGATGTATTGTATAAAACTAACCTGTGAAAATTTCAGCTCAGTTTGTTTTTTCACCTGCGAGAAAATGGTAAAAATGCATTCAGCATTTTTGTACGCATTCTTGGGCAGACTTTTGGTCTCACATGAGATGAACATTAAATTTGGATATTTTTTCATTTGTTATTCAAAAACAAGAACACTTCAGGCAGAAATTTTTCCAGGATTGTTTTCTACCGTCGTTATCTTTATACATGTACCATGTAAATCTGTGAACCAATTTCTTACCAATGTTGAGCTGGGGCTTTAAGGTTGATACCTATCCCCTTCCCAGGTTGTATCGTAAACATGGGTGTGATCCCTGGCAGTTTCAGGTTTCACCACAAAATTGAAGCCACTCAGAACTTTTTGTGGACGGGAAAGATTTGTTTTTGA
Source organism: Marthasterias glacialis (assembly GCA_911728455.2). Lineage (NCBI taxonomy): Eukaryota > Metazoa > Echinodermata > Asteroidea > Forcipulatida > Asteriidae > Marthasterias > Marthasterias glacialis. The sequence continues at coordinate 9,329,551 of OU452220.1, read as the reverse complement.
CATTTTCAAGGTTGTAAAGAGAGTTTGATTTTCCAAGAACAACACCTCAACCCTTCCATGAAGTTCAGTATATGTATTATACAAAATTTCTTTTTTTAGTAGTAATGGAATTTTAATTTAGTAGAATATGAGACTTTTGAGACAATAGGTGGCAGCAGACTTAAAGGGTAATTTTTTAAAAAATATTAGCACATGCAAGGAATTCTGTAAACACTGTTGTTTACTACCATTATAAACCTCTTGTTTTAAGCTTATTTTTGCCACAAGCTCAAACAAGTTTGTATTTGATCCTGCAAACTCTTTGCAAGCTTTGAAGAAAACACAAGCTTCAGGCAAGCTTGCCACAAGCTTGTGAAAGCAAAGCTTCAGGCAAGCTTAAAGGGTTGATTTCAAGCTTGTAGGGTTGATTTTAAGCTTGCAGGGTGGATTGCAAGCATGCAGTTTGGATCGATAATTTCTCCCAGTTAGCCTTTTAAGCCTCACAGTTGGCACATGAATTACCAAATCAAATACATGTAGAACAATTAAGGGCATCCAGACTAAAATCCAGTCTTTTTGATGATTGTTAGTTTTCCTCAGGCTAAGCACACTAGTTTGTGAAGAAATGTTTTGTTGCGTTGACATCTTTGCAAACAACTGTTAATGGCCTCCCGCTTCAACCCTAGCAGAGTCTTTCTCAAAGGCCTTTGAGAAAGACTCTGCTAGGGTCAAAATGTGAGGCAATGTTTTAAATTGTTTGCATTTATACCACAGGTCCTTGTGACTAGTAAGTAGTTTGCAACAGCTAATTGAATGTTTTCATTTGACATCAGTGAATAGTGGGAACTAATACTGTGCTGGTGGCTGTCTTTCTTGAAAAAGTTGAGAATATTAGTAGTTAGCAAGTTGGCAAACTGGTGATCTCCCCCCCCCCTGGAAGTGTCAGTTGGTAAATTAGCTTCTGAACATCATCCCCCAAATTTCGCCCTCGCTATGCCAATAGCATAGGAATGGAAAAGCATAACTTGATGAGTAATTCTAGAAACCTACATGTACTGTTCATATTACTGTCAAGGCAGATTGTTAAAACAAGTAGAAATTTCTTCATGGATTAAGAAGTGTAACTATTCAAACTTGCTCAGCAGGACAGAAGGGCCCTCTACCAGGCATGTAACAAACGTGTCCATTTTTTTTCTAAAATTTAATTTAAACCAATTAGTAAACTGTCAGCATGCCCTCACTACATGTAATTTGAATCCATAACGTTTTTTTTTTATTAACATCTATTATAAATAAAAATCCAAAAATAAATGTTTTACTTAGAAAATGATTGTTTCTTTTTTTTGCCAAACAATTACTTTGGAGACCACTCTTGATCAAATAACCCCATAACGACCTTATAGTCCTGAGCCGAGGAAATAATATTCTTTTTCCCACGTCTAATGGATGAGCAGAATGGCCCCTTTACCAAGCCATCAAACTTAACTAACATCAACCTAAAAACTGTCAGCGAACCCCCATTAATTTGAATCCAGTTGTTGTCCATTGCCTCATGTTTAAGCAAGTCAGTATAATTTTGCAGATGTGATAATGTCGGCTACATGTACATTAGTTTAATGGATGTCTGCCTCATGCCCGTCAGCCTTTGTTAGTAGTATTCAACATCTGTCATTTATCATTTAAGAAAAACATCAGCAGAGAGTAATTTATTCATCAAAGAGCTGTTCTCTTTAAAATTGAAGGGTTTGTTGAATAGGCAATTTATAATTTTACTCTCCGGTTAGTGGGTAATGTTGATTTAAATGTCATTCAGAAATCCACTGCATTGCCTGAACAAATTATATTCTAAAACCAGTTTTATAAATTCAGATTAAGCTGCAAGTTTTTATTCATGAAAAAATAAAATAAGTTGTTGCAAACTGCTTACCAATCAAAAGGACCTGTTGTATAAAATGCAAAAAAATTGTAATGGCCTCACGTTTCGACTCTAGCAGAGTCTTTCTCAAAGTCCTAAATGGCTTTGAGAAAGACTCTGCTGGGGTCGAAATATGAGGCCATTAACAATTTTTTTACAGTTTTTATTCTTACCATCTTGCCATTCTTACCACAAAAGAAATACTGTTTTTACCCCGTGGGCATTTTTACCCCTGGTTTACCCAAGTAGATTTACGGGCTTCCTCTTTGGGTCTTACATCAAGACTTTAAAAAAAACTCAAGGTACATGTTCAATCCAGTGCACATGAATGTAAACCAAATCAGAAATCAAATAACGTTTTGAACCAAGACTAGAAAAATGCATTGTATGTTTGTGAACTATGAAAATTGGGTATGAAATTCCATGATCTTGTAAAACCTGTCTACCCCCATATAAACGTCAAACCAAGAGAGATCCATTTAGTCTGACAGGGGCATTTCATTTTACTGCAGCAGTAACCCATGTATTTGATGCCCATTTAAACATAGGGCGGCCCACCTCACTTCTTTCAGCGGCCACCTTGCTCATTTTTTGCCAATATCACCAGCTCACTCTGAGATTTGCCATAAAAGAAATACTAATAGAGAAAATGTTCATTTTGTGCCATTGATGAGCTTTTTCCTTGACCTCTACAAATGTATACATAAATAAAGAACTCAAAAAATGGATGTGTATATGGAATCGTTGTGCACTCGTGTGAGCGCTACATTCTTGTCAGTTGGCAGGCTGCGTCAGTTTGCATCACCTATCAATTTTACTTGTTACCGCCAAAGATTATTGAGTTCTGTAGGTGCAAGATGGGGAACTCTGGCTGAAATGTGAAATCTCACTGGACGCCATTACGGCAAGTGACTCTATTGATACAACACTGATACATGCGGACCAGTGCAGACAAGGACAGTTGCTATCAATGGGAAACACAGGCATTCACTTGCCGAAATGGCGCCCATGCATATTTCACTTTCCAACAGTAGATAAAGGCCCAGTTCCCCATCTTGCGCCTATAATCTTTGGTTACCACCTCGCTCAGTTCATTTGCTAGGGCAAAAACTTGGTTGCAGATAAGAAAAATTAGCGTCAAAATGTGGTTATGTGTATATTGCAGATCTCCCACCCAAAATGAACCATTTTATGCTTTTAATTTCAGTGTTTAATTTGCTCGCTCGTGGCAGTAAATGGGTAAGTATTGGCATCATATTGATATATTGGTAAGCTTTTACTTCAGATTAAACATTTTATTTTATTTTTTGGATTATTACCAATCATGTACATGTACGTACTTGAATCATACATATCAACTTCAACATAAATCATTTACTCACTGAACAGGGCAGGGAAAAGTCACTGGGTTAATGCAGTATCTAGAAATCATTACAGCCTTTTTTTATTTTATTGTGTTATATTAGGGTAAACCGGGGTAAAAATGCCCATCTGGGTAAAAATGCCCACTTGACTTGTTTCCACTGCTAGTAAAAAATGACCAGGTGAATTTTTAACTGGAGTATTTATAAAAAGTAATCACGAAACAAATTGACCCTATAAACACGTTCTGAGGGTAAGTAGGTGCCATTGAAACAGATTTTGGAAAAAAAGTTTTCATAAATGAAGGCAAGAGGTTTGACCTGTATCTCTTAATATTAGTTTTGAAAAAGGGTTTTATTTTTTATTTTTTTTTAGTTGTGTATATAACGGCTCATTACATAATTATACTCAAGTAAAATATTAAAACAATTTTATTATTTGCTTCATAATTTTTGTGAATGGGCATTTTTACCCCAGGCAAAACCAAGGGCCTTGGGGTAAAAATACCCAGTAACACCCTGAACAACCAACTTTATTTCAGCCTCAGTTATTTCCAAAACTTCAATATTAAAGGTTTTTACATTTTGTGTATGATTAAGTCTTTGCTATTGGAAGCCTACCACATAAATAAACAATGCATTCTGACATTTTGTTATTCAGGTTCTATAATCTATTGGGTCATTTTCAGCACTGGACCTACAAGTATGCGTGTGTCCACCTCTGCCAAATTCCAGTGAAGCTGTGATTGGTCTTTCCTTACTTGGGGGCATTCATATAGTACCTAAACATTATCCATATATCATATAAAACCAAACTGACATTTCATGTGCACAAAGTGGGTTCAACATTTACCAAAAGTCCCTCACGTCAGTACAATTGTAGGTTATTGAGGACCAATTACACAAAAAATCGATTTTAGAAACCAATTTTAACAGTAGATTCTGATAGTTTGGGTACTAGTACAAGTATGTCGTCAGCAATATCAATTATCAGGAGTACATGCATTATCTTGTTGATTTTGAGATACGGGCCTCTGAAATTGCCCCAAACTCACCAATGCAACATAGGGGTAAAAAACAAAGTGGCGAGGCTAAATTGTTCAAGGGGTCGTATCTTAAAAATGACAAGGATTTGGCAGAAAAAAATTTGTGTGTGTTAACACCCATAGCAGATTCTTTAAAACAAAATTAAGAAAACAATTCTGAGTTGGTCACAATCAACCCCTGGGTGCGTTGGCGTGGAATAACAGATTGAGTTTTTAATGAGTCAACATGTAATTAACCAATTGTTTTTTAAAGTTGCTTGTACTTTATGCAGTAGTATCATAAAAGCCTTCCCAGTGATTCTGAAAACTAACAACGAAACTGTATGTTGGTGTACAAAAGTAACTATGAAAGAGCCTGCGGGGATGAATACAAAATTAACAAAGTTTGTATTCTCGACAGACTGTTACACACATGTAGGCTACATCATACCTTTCAATGCTTCAGATTTAGTCAGATTAATCTGAGTTTTGAGTTTTCAAACCCCCAAAAATCAAAACAATCTGGTTGGACAATAACAATAGACCTTATGCACATGACGTCATTTGAGTAGGGCGCCCTCGCCTATAGGTCAAAAGGAGGCTGTTCATTGGCTAAGTCTGTGCGCCATGCGTACAAATCTCTGCCTTTCCATTGTTGCATCATCGTTTTACCTCTAAGATGGCAGCTGAATGACGTCAATGCATAAGGTCTATTAGAACAAACTTAGACAATTTAAGTAAAGACTGAATAATACTAATTAGAAAAACAAACAATGCAAGAAATTTTGTCACTAAAAAAATTTTGTGTTTAAAATAAATTATAAAAAAAAAATGCCGATGCCAACATTGACGACAATGTCAGCAACATTTAAATAGGCTAATTTTTTTTATAATGAAATTAGTCTTTCTTGGGTCTTACAATGTACATGTATAGTATAAACATTTCAGTGATCATGTGTGGATTTCGCAAAACTAGTCCTAACTTATGACTAGTCCTATAAGTTAGAACTAGTTGCTCATCCTTACTTGTGATAAGACTAGTCCTAGCGCTTTGTGAAATCCACTCCAGGAGCTTCTGGGGTGATGTCCCTTGACCAATGGACCCTTGCTAGAGCTATGAGTGTTCTAATTTGAGACTCTGCAATGTTGGAAGGTTTCAAGCTTCCAAGTTTGTTGTCAGCAAATTATGTACACTAATGTTCCACTTCCTTCCACATAAAAATACCTGTTTTGATTGATTAAGTTTAGTACTAATAACCAGCTGTGTTTGAAAAGTAGTTTGTATATGTTCTAGTATCCCTCAGTATTAAAGACGCCCTCTCGTCACCATTACGCGACGACTATTTCTGTGGCACAAAACGATCATGTACACGTACATAGTTTACGTACAACGCGTGCACAGGTCGAGGGTGATCTTTCGTGGCACGAGTTTGTTTTTCGTGCGTTGACGAGTGGGCGTCTTTAAATCAATTAAAAAAAATTATAAATTATTACTAATTAATAAAAATTATTATTACAGGGAAACCTACATGTATGGTAGCCATCTTTAAAGAAAAAAGAAGGTGGGCGGGTGTTAGCCATAGCCAACCAGGATGTGGCCAAAGAAAACATTGCTGTTTCCCCCTACACCTTAATTTAATGAAATTTTCACAGTTAATTTGATTTTGTGTTTATTGAACACAGAATCGAAATTTTTTTACTCCCCAGAAATCTGTTTTTCCCCTTCAAAAATGCGAAGTCCCATTTTTTGGCCGGTTTGATCAGAAATTTCGAATTTCCATTTTAAATACCTACTTTTACAGACTCAAGAAAGTTACAAGCCTTCATTTAAGGCATTGCACGAAAAAAATCGGCCAATGATAAGTGGTAGTTAATTGAAAACTAAAAGAGAATTATTGTCAGGATCCTGACATTAATTGGTCTATTAGCCATGTACATATACTTTGTGCCTTGTCCATGGCATATATGAAGATATTTGTACATGTATGTATGTGTTTTGGAACAGCAACATCTGCTTGTTTTTATGTCTGTGGGTTGAGTTTTAATTCCGCTACTTTATCTTTCTTTTTATTATTTAATGTATTTCTGTACATACTTTGTTGGTCATTTTGTAAATTGTTTGTCTTGACTGATCCCAATGGAAATAAACCTCTGTTATTGGCTTTTGGGCCTTCATGTATCTGAGATGGAATCAACCATCCACTGTTTTCTTTGTCTATGTGTATTTTTGTGCATTTGTTGATTTTATCTGAATAAAATAATAATAAAAAATTCATTCAGGAAAAATACAAAAAACAAAAGCGAATATCGTGCCCTGCAACTTTAAGCTAGTCTACTACATTTCAGATGTCTTTGATTAAAAACTGTCTCTGGAGAATTAGTCTCATCAATTGTGAGCGTGAGAGAAATTAATCAACAAAGTTCTGCATACTCTACTTTAAATTCATGAGAAAAACCATCACAGAGATGGGCACTCACCACGGTAGACTTTGTCCGATTTCTTCCCCTTGTTGTAAATTCCGATAGGCCTCTGAGGAAATCAGGGAAAAAAAACAGATTGTGAGATTATATCAGGTCTCGGATGTAGAGAGGCTGTCTCGTGGTGGTCTGATTTACATCAGTTAATCTTAGACGAAGCCTTGACTGATTCAGTCAAGCCATTGTGTTCTCTCATTATTAAAAAGAAGCAGAGTTCAGCAAAGGCAACAGATAAAAAAAGGAATTAAAAAATATATATATATAAAATTTTTAAAAGCCAATGTACCATCCGACTGTTATCATAAAATTAGAGGATTTGAATGAATATACGCTGTACTCTCCAAAGAAAAAATGATGTACCATCACTTTATGATATGTTTCTTGAAAACTAGAGGATTGGAATTAATGTAATCTTTAAAAAAACTCAGTGATGTACCATCCCTTTATTAATATGTGTCTTGAAAACTAGAGGATTGGAGTGAATGTACTCTTCCAAAAACCAATGATGTACCATCCCTTTATGATATGTTTCTTGAAAACAAGAGGATTGGAATGAATGTACTCTCCAAAAACCAATGATGTACCATCCCTTTATGATATGTTTCTTAAAAATTAGAGGATTGGAATGAATGTAATCTTTAAAAAAACTCAGTGATATACCATCCCTTTATTATATGTGTCTTGAAAACTAGTGGATTGGAGTGAATGTACTCTTCCAAAAAACCTATGATGCACACGTACCATCCCTCTATATGTTTCTTGAAAACTAGAGAATTGGAATGAATGTACTCTTCCAAAAACCAATGATGTACCCTCCCTTTATGATATGTTTATTGAAAACTAGAGGATTGGAATGAATGTACTCTTCCAAAAACCAATGATGTACCATCCCTTTATGATATGTTTATTGAAAACTAGAGGATTGGAATGAATGTACTCTTCCAAAAACCAATGATGTACCATCCCTTTATGATATGTTTCTTGAAAACTAGAGGATTGTAATGAATGTACTCTTCCAAAAACCAACGATGTACCATCCCTTTATGATATGTTTATTGAAAACTAGAGGATTGGAATGAATGTACTCTTCCAAAAACCAATGTTGTACCATCCCTTTATGGGATATGTTTATTGAAAACTAGAGGATTGGAATGAATGTACTCTTCCAAAAACCAATGATGTACCCTCCCTTCATGATATGTTTCTTGAAAAGCCGGGGGATTGGAATGAATGCACTCTTCCAAAAACCAATGATGTACCATCCCTTTATGATTTGTTTCTTGAAAACTAGAGGATTGTAATGAATGTACTCTTCCAAAAACCAATGATGTACCATCCCTTTATGATATGTTTCTTGAAAACTAGAGGATTGTAATGAAAGTACTCTTCCAAAAACCAACGATGTACCATCCCTTTATGATATGTTTCTTGAAAACTAGAGGATTGTAATGAATGTACTCTTCCAAAAACCAACGATGTACCCTCCCTTTATGATTTGTTTCTTGAAAACTAGAGGATTGTAATGAATGTACTCTTCCAAAAACCAATGATGTACCATCCCTTTATGATATGTTTATTGAAAATTAGAGGATTGGAATGAATGCACTCTTCCAAAAACCAATGATGTACCCTCCCTTCATGATGTTTCTTGAAAAGCCGGGGGATTGGAATGAATGCACTCTTCCAAAAACCAATGATGTACCATCCCTTTATGATTCGTTTCTTGAAAACTAGAGGATTGTAATGAATGTACTCTTCCAAAAACCAATGATGTACCATCCCTTTATGATATGTTTATTGAAAACTAGAGGATTGGAATGAATGCACTCTTCCAAAAACCAATGATGTACCCTCCCTTCATGATATGTTTCTTGAAAAGCCGGGGGATTGGAATGAATGCACTCTTCCAAAAACCAATGATGTACCATCCCTTTATGATTTGTTTCTTGAAAACTAGAGGATTGTAATGAATGTACTCTTCCAAAAACCAATGATGTACCATCCCTTTATGATATGTTTATTGAAAACTAGAGGATTGTAATGAATGTACTCTTCCAAAAACCAATGATGTACCATCCCTTTATGATATGTTTCTTGAAAAGCCGGGGGATTGGAATGAATGCACTCTTCCAAAAACCAATGATGTACCATCCCTTTATGATTTGTTTCTTGAAAACTAGAGGATTGTAATGAATGTACTCTTCCAAAAACCAATGATGTACCATCCCTTTATGATATGTTTATTGAAAACTAGAGGATTGTAATGAATGTACTCTTCCAAAAACCAATGATGTACCATCCCTTTATGATATGTTTATTGAAAACTAGAGGATTGGAATGAATGCACTCTTCCAAAAACCAATGATGTACCATCCCTTTATGATTTGTTTCTTGAAAACTAGAGGATTGTAATGAATGTACTCTTCCAAAAACCAATGATGTACCATCCCTTTATGATATGTTTATTGAAAACTAGAGGATTGGAATGAATGCACTCTTCCAAAAACCAATGATGTACCCTCCCTTCATGATATGTTTCTTGAAAAGCCGGGGGATTGGAATGAATGCACTCTTCCAAAAACCAATGATGTACCATCCCTTTATGATTTGTTTCTTGAAAACTAGAGGATTGTAATGAATGTACTCTTCCAAAAACCAATGATGTACCATCCCTTTATGATATGTTTATTGAAAACTAGAGGATTGGAATGAATGCACTCTTCCAAAAACCAATGATGTACCCTCCCTTTATGATTTGTTTCTTGAAAACTAGAGGATTGTAATGAATGTACTCTTCCAAAAACCAATGATGTACCATCCCTTTATGATATGTTTATTGAAAACTAGAGGATTGGAATGAATGCACTCTTCCAAAAACCAATGATGTACCATCCCTTTATGATTTGTTTCTTGAAAACTAGAGGATTGTAATGAATGTACTTTTCCAAAAACCAATGATGTACCATCCCTTTATGATATGTTTATTGAAAACTAGAGGATTGGAATGAATGCACTCTTCCAAAAACTAATGATGTACCCTCCCTTCATGATATGTTTCTTGAAAACTAGAGGATTGGAATGAATGTACTCTTCCAAAAACCAATGATGTACCATCCCTTTATGTTTCTTGAAAACCAGAGGATTGGAATGAATGCATCTTCCAAAAAGCAATGATGTACCATCCCTTTATGATATGGTTCTTGAAAACTAGAGGATTGGAATGAATGCACTCTTCCAAAAACCAATGATGTACCATCCCTTTATGTTTCTTGAAAACCAGAGGATTGGAATGAATGCACTCTTCCAAAAAGCAATGATGTACCATCCCTTTATGATATGGTTCTTGAAAACTAGAGGATTGGAATGAATGCACTCTTCCAAAAACCAATGATGTACCATCCCTTTATGTTTCTTGAAAACCAGAGGATTGGAATGAATGCACTCTTCCAAAAACCAATGATGTACCATCCCTTTATGTTTCTTGAAAACCAGAGGATTGGAATGAATGCACTCTTCCAAAAAGCAATGATGTACCATCCCTTTATGATATGGTTCTTGAAAACTAGTGGATTGGAATAAATGTCTTGTAACCCACACTGACTTGGACAAGTTTAGCCTAGCCTGTTCATTTACATTCACAATGACCTCTATACCCTCTGGGTGACTCTTTTGTTGATTGTTTTGTGTTAAATTACTCCCTGTGCCCAATTACTTGTCCACAAAGCTGTGATTACTGTCTCTTTAAGATGAGACAATGACATTGTAAAACTATGTTTCTTACTGTGAGTCTGCCCTGAGTTATGATGGAAGTCTGCTGAGTTTGCTGCATCACTTTGTCAGTTCGAGAATGCTGTCAAATGGAATGAAAACCAACAGTTATTTAGTTTGTATTGTCTGTTTATCCATTGCTGATGGATCCTATGGAAACATGTCACACAGCAAGCCTGTCGGTCATTGTAGAGAGTTTGTTTCATTTCAATATAAGGACTAAAACGTTTTGGTTTGCAATGATAAAAATTACGCTCAAATTAGAATTACTTTGATAATTCAAACTATTAATAGAGAGAAAAAAAATATTTTTGTGCTAATATATGTATTATTCAAAAAAAAATGGGTAAAAAACTGCTTAAAAAGATAATTTGCTCTTGTTCAGATTGGCCTGTCTTTTCGTTTTTTTTTTTTACACTACCTCTACTATCGGGGGTCAATCAGCCAGCTAATGCCTCTAGCTACCGGGCAGTCTCGGTAGTCTAGTTGGTAAGACATCTGCTCTAGAATGGCAAGGGGTCGTGGGTTCGAATTTCACCCGAGGAAAAAAGCCTGCGATTTATTTTTCACAGGACTCGGGAAAGTACTAAGTATACAGTGCTTAACACACATAGGTGTATGGGTAAAACATTGCATACATGTACATGTATCTACATTTTTTTATTGGAATGTAGCCACTGGAAATTTGACATGTTTGATGGGGGCACGTGCCACCCCTGGCTACGCTGCTGGTTAAACTAAAGTACTTGAAGACACAGAATCTCGCACACGTAAAACTCATTATGGTGGGGACCAACTTGGTCCTAGAAATTTGAATATGCGCGTGACTTGCACAGTCTATTGATATAGACCATCCTATGACATCACTTGCTTACAAAAGAGCCACAGAGCCTGGACTTCCTGCAGGCACGATTTGTTCACAGCCCATTGGAAGACTATGTCAAATCTTATATTTTATGGAGATTGCACGGTCTGATTTTGATCAACTTTTGATGTGAAGAAAGGGGGCATATCTCAAAACTGGTTCAGCTTTTATTTTTACAACTCTTGAATTAATGTGGAAATTATGGCACAAAAAATTGAAATTTCGCATATGACAAGTGCAGTAGCCAGCCTGTCCTAAATAACCCTGGAGTGTACAAGGTCATTCTTTTTGTAAACAAAGTTTACATGGTCTGTGAAAACATAAAAGATATAACCACACTGATTCTTCCAGTCAAATGATGTCATCACATGCCCCGTTAGGCCTTTACACTAGGCAGAGATGCCTTTCAAACATTACCAATGCACAAAAGGCCCCGACTTTAAATAATTAACTACCCGCCAAGATTTCCTGATTATGGGCTTGATAATGCATGCTAATGTAGCTTCCAAAGAACATGGTCATACACCCCCAAAAAAAGACCGTTAATTCATTATTCATTGACAGAATCTAGTCAGGCAGGGGGGAAAAAATCAATAGATAAAGTCAATTTGTAATATCGGCCATGATTGATTGCTAGACAAGATGGTACAGCATCAAATAAAAATAGCCCAAGTCCTTGAGTGTAATGGATTTTTGGCTGACAGTACAAGAGTAATATTATCCGTGTTAAATAGAATATGGGCGACTGCAGGGTTAATGTGCCTATTAAGGCCTATGCATCAAGGATTTTTAATTAAGGGAATAAAAGAGTGGTGAACGAGGTCTTAAACGGCTGTTTAAAACCGGCAGGGTCATGGCTGTGTGGAAGGTGAGGTCCTGTATCACACGGCCACAACCCTGCAAGAATTTAAACGGCCATTCAAGACCGCGGCACTACTCTTTTGTTCCCGTTCATAATTAATTCCCTTCTTTTAAAAACGTAACAACGTATAAATCCATAAAACTTTCCTGTTTTTTCAAAATCATTTTGCAATTCCTGTCATGTCTACAGTTCCCATTTTGTGAAGGGTCGACTTGCATGCAACGCTCAACGGTTGCGCAGATGCGCGTGTACTAATAGCTGTTATAACTAGTACTAGTACCGGTATGTATTGATTGCGCTACGCGTAAATTAGCGCCCCCATAAGTATACTTGCTGACTGGTTATAAACACTCTTGGCCATGTCTTTATCAGCCGTTTAAACACCACATGTGACATGGTCACGACCAGAATCAGCGGTGTAACCAGGATTTTTTTCATTAGGGGGACACAGGGGCATTGCTTTTCAGTGGGGAGGGGGGGGGGCAGGAACCATGTTTTTTAATCAATTACATATATCTACATTTTTTTGTTATGGGGGGAGACCTGAGGGAGGCACTGGAAATTTGTGTGTGTTGGGGGGGGGGGGGCACGTGCCGCTGATGAGAATAAATAAACTGTCTGGGATATTTATGAATTTAAAATGAAAATATGGGATTGATAATCATCTTTACAAAAATATTAGGTTTAGAATTGAAAAGCTGAAGCGTGCATTGGTTAATCCCTTTAAACCTTTTTCAGAAAACCATAGTTGACTGCATGACTTGTTTACTTTTGTGGATAATTGCCTTGCTAGCCCTGATGATATTAGACACTGGACCACTCAGTGGTAATTGTATGCATTGCTGACCATACAAGCTGGCTCTTAACCACAATCCTACCAACAATCAATGATGTATTAACATTTAAAAGGACAAGTGAAATGGACTTTTCATTCAATGAAAACTAAGAAATGTTTTAAAAGTATGAATACACTTCTTTCTGTAAAAATGTTTCTTATACTTTGAAAATACTTTTTGAAGATTTTCAAGAACAGACGCCGCCCCTCCAGTGTGAGCATTAATTTGCTTAAACATAAGCAAACTTGGGAGCTTCTGTTCCATTTGCATAGCCTGACGGCCCAGCTGCCCTGATGTCTTAATTATGTGTATTTTGAGTCCAGCCTTATGTCATGAAGACAGCCAATCATCCAATTTTGATTCGATTGATAAACACTCCTTATGAACTCAAACAGCAACAAAACAAGTTTGACCAACTTTTGTATGGAACTTAAGCACACAACGAAAATAAATTTAGCATTAACATTTTAATGGACATCTGCAGTCCTTTCAGGGTGATGAGGCAGCTTAAAATCATGTTAGAGGGTTTTTAGATAGGTTATGCACCCCCCACCCACCCCCAGCACCCCAAAAAAGAGAGGCACTTTATCTGGAGACTTACCAATGAAATTTCCTTTGCACGTTTGACATGCTTTCTAAACTCTGTCCGTTCATGGGGATCGACCTTCAAATATAAATAAATCAATACAATACAAATAAACAAATCAGTAAAAATATGTTTCAAATCAAGAAATGTTTATTATCCCTTTTAGCTTATATTATTACCCTGCTTAAAATGTCCTATTATTTTCAGGCTTGATTGGGGGGGGGGTGGAATCACAAGACCGCAAGGCTTCATTGTAGCTCAAAGTTTTTACCACACTACAATTTTTTGTACAAGACCAGAATGAAACTAAGAGAAAAGATAGCTCAAAGTTTTAACCACACACAAGGTTTTTTTACAATATTAGTTTTCTATGACACTTTTTTTTAATAGAAAACAAATGAGGAAATCAGCTCTACATTCAGCTGAAAAAGGCAAGTCTAGAGGGAGGTGCATGGCGTGGTCTTCTAGCTTACATACTGTACTAGCCTTGATTGGCAACGTTAGTTTTTGTATTAGTCACTGACAGAGGACACTACATCGACTAGCTCGGAGAGACTGGGCAAGTATACGAATCTGAATCAAACTAGCATCTTGACAAGTTTGGCACAGCTGCCTGCCTTTTGCCAGGCAGATCAAAACGAGGCTCATTTGCGTAATTTGTTTTGAGGTATTCACCAACAGAGTTTGTATATCAGATGTGTATGGTACCTAGACAAATGTAATGTCAACGTTCCACCATTCACATAGGGGCTGGGCAACAGTCTATGCTGCCATCTGCCTATCAATGTGTGCATGCGTTTCGTTTTATGAGTATTCAAATCACGGTCATAAAAAAAAATGTGGGCAGGTCCCAGTGCCAAAATCATCATGATGTTCGTTTCGATCGAGATGTTTGTTTGATACAGATATCTCATCTCCAAATCGGCATTAACAAAATAAACGTTGCCAAACAAAACTAACACCGTACCTGTTTCTGTTTCTGACAAGCTCTGGTCTTATTCCTCTCTGCTCGAGATCTACGCCTCTTCTCCTTCTGATAGCATGTCTTATGGCTTGCATCCCTGAGGTGGCGATGCTGACATCTTGCCACAGGATTGTCCCTGTCTTTGGCTTGTTTGACTACATCGATCTTTTCTCTTGTTGTTTGTTTTTCTGGAGTAGTTGTTCCACAGCTTATCATGACGTCATCGCTGTCGTACAAATTGTACTTGTAGAATGTTTCAGTTGCTGTTTTGACTGGAATGCGATGAGAAAACATAAAACAAAATTCACATGAAAGGAAATAACTTTAATTATGCTGTCACAATTTTCTTTATGCTCCAGTGTATGCACAAACAGGACTTGAACTACCAGACAAGTCCGGGGGTCTTGTGTTTTATTAATAATAATACCTCACCTCATCTTTAATGAAAAAAATTATGTTGAAATGTTGACTTTGAGGCCGATAAATATCTTTTAATTCTGTTGAGTATGAAAGTATTACCAATAAAATCTTGTGACACTGTGTAGAAATTGTTATTCTGGTCTTGGAAAACATTTTTGGTCCAGTAAAAATTTGAGTTACAATTTGGGGAAAAAATTCAGCAGTCTTGGGGGAACAATATACAATGTAGGGGGTAGGGGTGAATTTTCAATTTATTACCAAAAGATTGCATATAGTTTGTTTAATTTATTAGTGAACAAAAGTGCCCAAATTTGTTAATTTTATTATTAATGTTATAATTGATATTTTCACTTTTTGTTAAGCTTTGGGGGGAATTTGACTTCATGAAAATATGTTCTTTTAAATAAAAAAATATTAAAAAAAGAAAATGGAAAAAATAAAGTTCTTTTGTGGCTAGAGTACATGTATTACGGCTTTCAGAAGTTTACATAAGTTTCCAAATTTTAGTTGTTAATGCGGTTTGTTTTGCAATTTTTAATTTTACTTTTACTGAATATCTGATTGATTGTTGTTGGGTTTTTTTCTTTCTTTTTCCCCTTTCTCATGGGAGGGGGCTTAATTTTTGTCTTTATGAAAAGATAATCTGAAGAATCACAATATACAGTACTTGAGTTCTTCTTATGTCTGGAGTATTACTATGCTGTGGGGGTTGACTGAATGTTAGTCTGGACATATTTGTTCTACTTGGTTTAGTCCTTCAGATGCCATGAGACTCAAAATGACGATTGAGAACAAATACTAATAGTGGGTGTTATCAAAACCTCTACACCCCCACCCCCGGTCGCTACAACCCTGGTTTGGTATTCATACCTGATACACTGTAGCATGGGTTTTGTCTATTTGGGGGCTGTCCCTCCCACATTAAAATGATAATCTTTACTGGTTACTCTTCACAGGCCTATAGGTTACAGTGCAAGTTGCTTTTGAGGATCCGTTGGTTTCATTAACCAGTTCAAACCGGATGACGTGATTACATGCAAATGTTTCCCCTGCCTTGCAAAGGAAGCTGTGTAAAGACGCCATTATGTAATTTCGGACCACCGGAGCAAAGGTCGCCTGGTCATTTAACTATGGAGCGTGCACAGACCACACACAAACCGTCTAATTCTTCGTTTCACCCACAAGGACAAAAAAAGGTCTTATAAATACTGGCATGTCGTTGCTATTCAAAGGCGATTTTTGTCTTTTTGTTCCAAGAGGAGGACTGCGAGACATCGACAGGCTTCAACTATTGTTCATTCATTGTATTTCGGCTCAATGGAGGTAAGTTAGAGTGAGCCGGTAATCGAGCCATGGTTCCAGGTTTAGTACCACTCTTATGCCGTAGGTAACACGGATGTTTTGCAATTTACGGTGCGAGGATTTGACGTTTTCTTGGTCGAGAAACAAAATGGACGATCCAATAAAGAGATTCTTTGTTCTCTTGGCATTGTCAAGTCAGGGTTTCTTTGTGCCAGTGGTACCCTCAAAGAAAAAAGATTCCAGCAGTTCTGTCGAAAGAATCCTGCCAGGGGGACGGGACAAAAAACAAAGAATCACGGCGACAACTGATTAACAGAGAGATATGAAAAAAATGGTTGGATATTTCAAAAACATAGTTTTTCTTTCTTACCTCCTGCTGTCTTTGAAATGGTTGGAGTCCTTCTGTCAACAATTATATCTGCACATTGGGATGTTGTAGAACCGCGAAATACTAAGAATTGGAGGGAAAAAATATTAGTAGCCTCGTGGTTAATTCTGCTTCCCAAAACAATTACAATCACATGATACTTTATCATTATCAGTTTTGATACGTGTTGAAGGTGATTCAAATTAAGGTTGATGAAAACAGAGTTTTGAAAAAGACCTTCAAAATTTGCAGTAAATTGTTACAGGGCACTAAAACTCCTACTAAAACTGTTCACTTACAATACAGTACATTAAGTAACCCTAACCCACAACCTATCAAAATCCAACTGCATGTTTTGTTTGAATCTGTTGCACCGAGAACTGCACGTAGGCCTAATCTGATGATTATGCCTTACACTAGGTTTTTAGTTACCATATGGTGTTGGACTGAGTACTGCACTGCCGAACTGATCATGCTTAGCATGGAGCAAGGCATACCACCATAATCAGAATCCAACAGTTTGGGTGTTGAGTTACAATATGGTGTTGGACTGAGTATTGCACTGCCAAACTGATCATGCTTAGCATGGGGTCAGGCATACAACAATAATCAGAGTCCAACAGTTTGGGTGTTGAGTTACCATAATAGGTGTTGGACTGAGTACTGTACTGCCAAACTGATTATTCCTAGCATGGGGCCAAGCATACCACCTAATCAGAGTCCAACAGTTTGGTTTTGAGTTACCATATAAATTTATGTTGGACTGATGTGTAACTTAATTGTTTGTTGTTTACTTCTAAGTAAACAAAAAAAGAAGTTACATGTAAATGAAAGTTTTGACCTCTAAGACCTTTGGTCATTGGGAATTTCCTCAAAATTCAAGCCGTGTTTCAAAGCGCTTAGTATAAGAAATCTTACCTTTGAGGACAGCTTCTCTAACTTGTGATTGGTTCTTTGTTGTATCCATACAGCTGAGCTTACTGTGAAACTCGAAGAAACATCTGCAACAAGATGGGGAAAAATAAGACATGTAAAACCAGCGTTCTACACAAATGAACTTTCCAGTGAATTGTTCTCAGATAAATACAAGGTAATTTTTTTTTTACACAATAATGTTAACTCGATGATACCCCTGCAGGAACCAGCATCAATCCTCCAACATCAACCAGTATGAGTTTAAAGGGGCTGTGTCATCATGATTAAAGCAGTAAATGGAATAACCCAGTTACTACGCGCACATGCCTGCCCGCAGTCACATCACAATTTGACAAAGACGGCACCCTTTGTGATTTGACCGTAAGCGCACGCATGCAGTATCTGGGTGAGATTTCATCTGTCCATGCACAGCCACAGGCCTGCTATAATCATGATGATTCGGCCCCTTTAAGTAGGACCCCTACTGCCTCAATCCTACAAAATCAACGGGATGAGTTATGTCACTTAGGTAGCAACCCAATCCTCCAAGTTTTTGTGGGATCCCTGCTGCCGCGCTTTAATCCTCCAAAATCAACAGGATGAGTTATATCACCAGGGTAGTGCCTCAACCATCCCAAATCAATCGAGGAAGTTTATGTAGGATCTCTAATGCACCAATCCTCCAAAATCATTGGATTCTCACTACATCCCATAGGCAAATGTCAAACATGTCCCTAGCCTTAAATTCATCACAAAAAAAATTGTTAATTTTAGAGGACTTCAGATGTTTAGGGTATATGATGACTATTGATACAAAAAATTAAATAAAGACTTAAAGGGACACAAGGTGGCAGCAGACTTACCAAATAATCCATTGTTCTTGGAAATTGTATGTTCAGGACAACGTAAACAATGGAATTTTACCTGGTGTGGATTTCACAAAGTGCTAGGACTAGTCTTATCTTGGGTTAGGATGAGTAACTACATGTAGTCCTAACTTATAGGACTAGTCATAAGTTAGGACTTGTCCCAAGTTAGGACTAGCTTTGTGAAATCTACCCCTGGAGTTGTAAGTCTGCTGCCACCCAGCTTTCCAAAATGTCCCATTAGATGGCAGTGTCACAGGTTGGTTGTATGGTGGGTTCATTAAGGTGATACACTTGAATGTACTTAAGAATGTATACTTTCAATAAAATTGGCCTCATCATAGGGCTTGAATATTACACTAGTAGTTTTAGCGTCGGGCCAGTAAACTCACGACCAGACAAGTCCATCAATTTTGTGTTTTCAACTGAATAATACCTCATAAGTGTACAAAAAAATTATGGGAAAAATAAAATAGAAAATAGGTTAATTTTTTTCAAATCTGTTAGAGTTTCGAGCTATACGACCTTTAATACAACATTATAAATCTTCTCTTAGTGCTTGTTTAAAATATTTAAAAAAAAAAGATTCAAGTAAAACTGCCACGTTTTCTTTTTCATTTTGATTCTGGTCTTGTAAAAAAAATTCTGGTCCAGTAAAAACTTTGAGCAACAAGCCCTGTGGTCTTGTGGATTTTCCCTCAAAATTTGAGGCCTTAATCTGTAGCCCATTAGGCGGCCCTACTCTTTACATTAAGTGTACAAGGATTCGAGACATCGTGTGTAATGCGTTTTATAAGAATGGTTTATCATCATTACATCTATAATACAAAGGACTTATGGCTTAAAGTCCCATCTGAAGGACAAAGCAATTACAGTTGAGGACAAGACAACGATCTGAACCCACACTCTGACAACAACAGAGCCCGGCGCTTGAGTTCATTGACTAAACACTCAGACACTCCATTTACATTCGGAGGATGTCATATCAAATGTTAAGTAATAATGAAGTCATGTTCCCTAACCTTCCAAACAAGGTTTTCCATCAGATTCGAGTATGCAGTCTGTATTCCATGTTTTGACTTAATATGTTGGCTTGGTAAGTGTTTTCTTTTAATTTTTAAAGTAAAACACTTTTGCACACTTTGGTTATTTTTTTTTTTTTTTTCCTACTGCAAATTATAAAACCCTTGTTTGCAGTAGGGAAATTTCGAAGGCCCTCAATTACGTTCTGTTTCAACGTCTACAGTCATGGGTAACTTGCACCAATGAAAGGGCCACCCGACTCAATGTACAGATGTTTTCCTCACATTAATTTTTTGTTATATTCTACAATGCACCGGTCTAAAAACACCTAAAAAATGACAAGGCATTACTCGCTGCTTTGTTGAGGAAACTTATTGATTTCTTTTAATCATTGTTAATTAAAATATTTAACTGCTCTGATAAAAACATGACACTTCCCTGGCATCAGGATTTAAAACTACATGTATTCCTCAAAGCACTTTTTATTTTTATCCATTACACTCTAAATCACTCCCCCTTTTCAAGGAACTGATCTGGGGCCAATTTCAAAGCTGTTTAGCTGAAAATACTGCTTAACAAATTTCTTTGCTAAGCGAAAAAATTAGTGGGGCACCAGTCGCATCAGTGTAAACATGATGGAATGTTGGCTGGTAACCTGTTTCTGCTAAGCAAAATTTTTCTGTGCTTAGCAAGTTTCTGTGCTTTACAGGCTTTATGAAATAGGACCCAGATCACTGGCACATAACTTGGCAGGGATATTCAAGGAAATGTAAAGTAGACGGCAATCATGAAAATGTCTTAGGACCTATGTTCATTACCGAATGCTGGGGAAAATGAGGGACCATTTTCAACATCAACGTCTTCGTGCTTAAAAACAAAAAACGAAATGTGGCCAATGCTAGCCCGCAATTCATCAAAGTTTGAAACTAGTCCAGAAAAGCACTTACATGTATGTTTAAGTAGCCTATACTCAGTGGCGTAAGTAGGGGGCACGGGGTGGGGGGAGGGGGAAATGTGGACTTTAGAAATTGAAATTTTCCAGAATAAAATGTTACATTTTAAAAGCTTTTAAGTAGTAATTTTAATGTTTTTAAAACTATTTTTTCAATTTTTTACACACAGACAAGGTATTTTTTCTCAATGTCAGATTATTTTATTAAATATAAATGGCATAACATATATAAGTGTGCTGATAGGGGCTTGTTTAGGAAAAATACAAACGGAAACTACAGTTTTAATTGGCCAAAAGTGCCCCCCCCCCCCCCCCCCGCAGAAAAAATGATGTACCCCCTTGTGCCCCGTAAAATTTTACCCTACTTACGCCGCTGCCTATCCATTTTGCTAAAAGTCTTGGATTTGCAGACCATCCATTGCGCAATTAAAAACAGATGTAAGACTTACTATGTGCTTCTGATACATATAAATTTAGAAAAGTTGAAATCCATTACAAATTGTTTTGAATTTAAGTATTAAGTTTTAATACAAACAGACCTGAAGGGACTCATTTGAAAATGAAGTTTGGCCAACTGTGTCCAGGTTAATTCCTACTTTTTTATTAAAGCAGTGGATATTTTGACGGCGCAGTGACTGTTTTTGGGGACTTTTACTGAAATTTTACTGCGACAAATAATGTTAATCTGGTTCCTCTGGTTAATACAAACTTCTCGAGAGCCACAAATCAGAAAAAGAAAAGGTAATCTTAGTATCTATTTGAATGTAGGAGTCAACTTTTATTAACAAAAAATATTCTTATTTTTTGGGATGAATTTAAAAAAAAAACAAAAGGCAACCACGGGAATCGACTGCAGAGGGTGTCAATAATAAGTGGGATCCCCCTCCATTCAGCTACGAGGATTTTGACAAAAAAGCGTGTAATTTAATAAATTATCTGTCAGCTACTTGTGTACCCGTCAAAGAGGGCGCTATGCAATGTTCCGGTTTAATACTGTTCATTAAAAGCCGGTGCCGCAATATATCCACTCTGGCTACCTACTTTTAATGTTTCACACAGATTAAATTAGTTGCGATAATCGTAATTTGAAACCCTCCATTCTCCCAAAAGTCATAGACTGGAGGGTTCTCATAGACTGGAGGGCTGAACCATGGGTGTGCGGTGAATAACGAAAAGAATTAAAGTGTAGTGTATAAAAGAGGGATAAAAGGTTTGTACGCTGATTTTGAAGCATTGGAACATTGTGGTTCTGCCACAGCTGATGAAGGGAGTGCCTGTTTACTCATCACTCAGCTGAGTTGACCGTTTTTCTACTTTTTACTGTTATCGTTTTTAATGGCAATTTTTAGGCCTACATTTTTACTGTACTAGACCCAGTAACTGGGGCATTGTAGTACTCCCTCTCTGACGAATTTGTCTGGCGGCTACGACCGCCAGACAAATTCGTCAGAGAGGGAGTACTACAAGTACAACGCCCCAGTTACTGGGTCTACTGTTGTACAGTGTGCTGTGATGATTTTAAGTAGTGCACTTTAAAAAATAAATGGTTAGATTTAGATTAGATTGACCATTTTACAATTTCATGTGTCGTCCACGACACGTAAATAGTAATATTATAACAAGACTCAGAGACAGAGGATGGAGGGTTAGATTATCACAACTAAGAATAGATTAATTAAATAAGCTTTTATTTACTGCTATGCCCATGCATGGTTTCTGACTTAGGTAGTTTTTATCCAAGCAGAGAAGTTGCTTTCACTTTTCAAAATTAAAGAAAAATTAAAATGAACAATATTTGTTTTGTGTAGCAATTCGCAACTGGTTAAATCGATTGGAAATTTGGGAGAAAAACATACATGATGTAGGCCTAGGCGGTAGGCCTAACTAAAAAGATTGTTTTCATTATGTCAAACATTCCTAATTATTATGCAAATTTATTTCAGAATTCATCTGAGATCAAAGATACTATTACAAGTTGTAGTAACCAAATAACAGTTTTTCCTCCGTTAATTTTAATGGTAGCAATGGAAACAAAAAATGCGCTCCGGAATAGTTAGTAGGAGTTAACCAATAACTGTGCAGCCGACCATCTGAACATTGTTATCCAAAGCAAAAGTTCCATTTTGCAGACCCGCACTCCGCAGATAATGTTCTAAACTGTATTAATACTCACTTTCACCTCATCTGTCTTCATCATAGTTCGAAATATGCAATCACAACATCATCCATTCGACTTAATCTTTATGAATACAACTTTTTTCGAACAAATGAGCAAAAAAATGTTAAAATTCAAAGTTTTTCTCTCTGTGTGACGAACGTTCCTCACTCAACTTGGCAGCCATGTTTGAATTTGACGTCACATCTGGATAGAAGAAACCATTCTTTGAAAGGGGGGTTGTGAATAAAACTTATCTCTCTTGTGATTGGCCAACAATATTTTTTAGTATTAACATAATGTGTTGCATATCTTCACTGACATTTTTTGACTGGAATCAGAAAACTTTAACGAAACAAACACTGTCAGAATAAAGATGTAAAAAGATCATTGTAGATTTTGCACCCAAAACTCTCGATAGACGCACGGCATTTTTTCACAACGTCACAGCTGTGAGTTTTGCCAGCCGTAGTTGGCAAAAGTACGGGCAGTCTTCACTACAAAACATAAAAGTGTTTATTATTTGACCAATAATGCTATCAACATAATACCAGTAAATTTTACTATCAAAAACAAAAAGTAAACTTATACTTCATAAAAAAAGATTTAATTTTTAATAAAAAGGGCTAAAATTTTTATTTTATTTTTTATTTATTTTATTTTTTTTGCTAAGTCAGTTTATGCATTTTGGTGCATTTTTGGCCCTCCACACAAAATAGTGGTCAACAATAATAAAAAAAAAAAGCGAAATAAATAAAAGAAACTCGTCTTAATCATACAACGGAAAGCATGACTGCACGTTTTGCATGTATGATAGACAGGACGAATTTGCGATTTTGAAACTGATAGCTCACTTTTATAAACTTGATATTATAGATCGAGCAAAATATTTCAGTCTGAAATAAAATGTACGCAAACATTCTGGTTTGCAAATTCGAAATAAGCATGAAGATGCACACATCCCTGACACAGAAAATTGTTTATGTATTAATTTTGAATTTGTATATACCTACTTTCCCCTGGAAATACTCCATGAAATTGTCATAGATTGGCATTAAGGTGTTTTCCCCTGAAAAGCCGGGGGATGGAATGAATGCACTCTTCCAAAAAAAAAAAAAAAAGACAATGATGTACCATCTCTTTACATGAAAAATTTCTTAAAAATTAGATAATTGGAATGAATGCACTCTTCCAAAAACCAATGATATACCATCCCTTTATTATTTGTTTTTTGAAAACTAGAGGATTGGAATGAATGTACTCTTCCAAAAGCCAATGATGTACCATCCCTTTATGATATGTTTTTTGAAAACTAGAGGATTGGAATGAATGTACTTTTCCAAAAACCAATGATGTACCATCGCTTTGTGATATGTTTCGTGAAAACTAGAGGATTGGAATGAATTTACTCTTCCAAAAGCCAATGATGTACCATCCCTTTATGATATGTTTTTTGAAAACTAGAGGATTGGAATGAATGTACTCTTCCAAAAACCTATGATGTACCATCCCTTTGTGATATGTTTTTTGAAAACTAGAGGATTGGAATATATTTACTGTTCTAAAAGCCAATGATGTACCATCCATTTATGATATGTTTCTTGAAAACTAGAGGATTGGAATGAATGTACTCTTCCAAAAACCAATGATGTACCATCCCTTTGTGATATGTTTTTTGAAAACTAGAGGATTGGAATGAATTTACTCTTCCAAAAGCCAATGATGTACCATCCCTTTATGATATGTTTTTTGAAAACTAGAGGATTGGAATGAATGTACTCTTCCAAAAACCAATGATGTACCATCCCTTTATGATATGTTTTTTGAAAACTAGAGGATTGGAATGAATGTACTCTTCAAAAAACCAATGATGTACCATCCCTTTATGATATGTTTTTTGAAAACTAGAGGATTGGAATGAATGTACCCTTCCAAAAACCAATGATGTACCATCCCTTTATGATATGTTTCTTGAAAACTAGAGGATTGGAATGAATGTACTCTTCCATTAATCAATGATGTACCATCACTATAGGCCTATTATGTTTCTTCAAAACCAGAGGATTGGAATGAAACAATTTACTCTTCCAAAATTTAAAAACAACGATGTACCATCCCTTTAATGAAATGAGTTTACCACGATTCCAAAAAACATTCACACCTATTGTTTGAGCTCTTGCTCTCACACTAATACCCCCTCCCCACCAATTTTGGGTAAATACCGAGACGGAATCGAATATACATTATGTTGAGCCTTTAATCGTATGCCATACCACGAAATAATTAAACAAATCGCCTGTCTTATTCATGATTTGTCTCGGTACAAACAGGAGTTGATTTCACAAGTGAATGATGTCTGCGTTTGTTTAGGTGAATTGATGCTTGACGGGTCGTGAGATATTGCGAGTGAAATAACAACAGAGGTACATAGCTATTGTACTGTGTACAGAGAAAAATGCTCAGACAACATTGTTAGTTTTTCTACATCAATACCCTGCTGCACCAGGAAGTCGAACCCTTACAAAAAAAAATTGCTAATTATTTTCCTGGTTGCAAGTGGCGATTTGTCCTATTTATTTCCCCTATTATTTACCTATTGAGGTAGATATGACGACATGTTAATGTTTAACAAAGTCAGTAGACTGATTGATGATGGGCGCTTGCACGTTTTGCAATTATGATAGATGCGTTGTATTGTTTCATTCATGTATACTTCAGAACAAATTTACGATTGTGAAACTAGTGGCTTACTTTTATAAACTTGATATCAGATATGCCATAAATTGTCACAGATTGGCAGTAAGGTGTGTTTTCTCCATCAATACCTTGCTGCACCAGGAAATCAAACTTTACACAAAAAATAGCTAATTATTTTCCTGGTTGTAAATGGCGATTGGCCCTGTTATTTACATACAGAGGTAATTTTTACCTAGATGTTACAGTCAGACATAATCCCCGCCCTTGCTGTATTGACCAATTACAGTCGTGTTTGTGCAACCCAAAAGTGCATGGCGCGCCTGCACAGTGGGCGGGGATTAATGGATCAGTCTGTTGTACTGTTGTAGTTTGCAATAGACCGATCCATTCAGCCCCGCTCCCACGTCTTGACCAATCACAGCCTTGGGTACGCCACCGAAAGTCAATAAAAAGTCCGACATGATAACAATCCTATAGACGTTATGCACATGACGTCATTTGAGTAGAGCGCCCTCGTCTAGAGGTCAAAAGGAGGCTGTTCATTGGACAATCATGTGCGCCTTGCGTACAAATCTGTGCGTTTTCATTGTTTTATCGCCGTTTTACCTCTAAGATGGCAGCATGATGATGTCAATGCATATGCATTGACGTCATCAGGCCGCCATCTTAGAGGTAAATCGATGATGTAACAATGGAAACGCAGAGTATTGTACGCGCGGCGCACAGGATTGACCAATGAACAACCTCAATTTGACCTCTAGACGAGCGCGCCCTACTCAAATGACGCCATGTGCATAAGGCCTATTGGAAAATGTAAACATGCGTGCGCGTACTTTTAGCGCGCGCGTTCATGTCGTGCAGTGTGGCATTGAAGAGACGCACATTGTGCTGCCCACGTGTACAGTGGTGATTTAGCCAATGTTGTGATTGGTCAATAAGTTTAGGGGTGGGGCTTAATGGATCGGTCTATTATAATGATAACAAATAAAGGAACTTCGAAACCAAATTTTACAGCACAGTACACTTTAAATCCTCATTTCATCGGGCCTTAAGCAATCCTGTAGCAAACCCAACTCTGGAGTAGGCCTACAGCGTGTCGTGGCCGCGGCAGTTTAATGCACCGGACTCAAGTTCTGGTGGCTAAGTCATCAGGGTGTGCGTTCGAAACCGGGTCGACACTTGTGTCCTTAAGCAAGATGCTATAATTGCTTCTCCTCACCCAGAGGTATAAATGGGTGCCTGTGAGGGTAGGGGTTGATGCTGTGTTTGAAAAAGCCTTCGGAGCGCCACGGCAACTCGGGGCTGTAGACTCCCCAGGGAGCTGAGAAAGATTACAGGAATGTTATTGGCCCAATGACCAGGGCACTAATGTAAAGCACATTGAGACGTTATTGTGAAATGCATTGTTTATGAACTAGTCTATAATAACACGCAACCGGCAGCAAAATAAGCGCACAGGTTGCATATCATTCAATTCAACAATTTCTACGCTCCAATCAGTGGTGTAACCGGAGGGGGCGGGGACGGTATGTTAATTCCCCCACCCCTCAGAACCATTTCCACCTCCCCACTTATGGTACTGCTGGAGTATGAAGCACATCATCCTCCTCCTCCTCCGCTGAACCCCCCGAAATGAGATCGAAGAAAAATAAACCGTTGAACAATCGATTTAATAGCACTGTTCAAGATCCTCTGGCTAAACATATTACTTTTAGAGTTATTCAATTCAGTCTGTGAACTTTATAACCCACCGTTTTGACGAAGACCTTTTAAATGTCCCCATTGTGTGATAATAAAGTTTTTACCTATCTATCTATCTATCTTTCTATCATAATAAACGGAAGGAAAATGCGCCCACAGTCGGACATTATTTCTTGTACTTTCTGTTTGTGGGTGTTGTGTGGTGAGGCCGTGCATGCTCGCGAAGGTTAAAAAACACGTTCAACCTTGACCGTCACCTCCGTAGTGCAAAAATTCATTGTTCGATAGAGGCCTATATTAACTCTACAATAGTGTTGTAATGGGAGACTTTTGGACGGTCCTTTTTCACAGTTCTCACCAGTAGTACGCATGCTCAGAAATGTGCCCGCAATACTGAGCATGCGCGCACATGCTCAGAAAAGTCAAGGAGGACCGTTGTGTCTGCTGCCGCCAGAGCTTCTTTAAAGTCTCTCATTCAGTGGTAAATTTTAGAGTATATATTTCAGCGTTTCCTGAATCAGTGATGTGGTTTGGCAAGGCAACCACGAAGGTTATTGAAAGCCAAACCACCACCTTCGTAATGCATTAAAGGTTAATTTTATTGAAAAGTGCACGTTTTTAAAACATTTGTAATTTTCCAGGCTTTTCCGGACAACTGAAGGCGCTGTTGCTGTGATTTCATTCAGGGAGACAATGTTGTGTTCTGTTGAAATTCATGAAATTTTGAACTCAAAATTTGCTTACTGAAAGCCTTTGTGAGAAAAGTTTGCTCACTGGCTTACTGCCATGAACTGACACAACAACGAATAACTAAAGAACGTTTACGACAGCGAAATATCCTAAATTCTGTCAGCTTTTTGTACATAAACTAATTGCAACATTAAGGTTTTCGTCTGATGTGACATCACACTTTTGCTAATGAATATGGAAATTCGTATGAGCTTAAAAACCAAAACAGGCAACAAAACATCCTTTAAAGTGGCAAAATAAAAAATAGAAAAAAGTAAGGTTAAATAGGACACCATTTGCATTTCCAAGGACTGCATTAAAAATTACTGTTCATGGGTCCTTTCATTATGGTCCATTATATCAACTATACAATATTGTAATTAAGTGATAAAGTATAAATCCCCCCCGAATCATTTCTGTGCCCCGCAGCCACCTGTCTCCCGAATGAAAAATAAAAATGCAAAGTTTATTAGGCTACTGCTTCGTAATAGGAAGGGAAGTTGATGTGATATGCCTTTGATGGAATTTGACACACAGTCGGGGTATGTAATGAGAAATTTATTTTCTCTGGGGCCATTGCAGATTTTGTCTTTTGAAAACATACAGGTAGAGTTAACAAGCAATGACGGCCATTTTGAAAATTGCTTGCTACTTCTATACCTTTTCTTTTCCTGGACTAATCTGCGATGGCCCCATAGCCCAATATCTTTCTCATGACATACTCTGACTGTACGGTGTGCAGAATTCCATGCTTCCATCATCAAAGGAATACTATTCACAAATATATTTTCCCTTCTGACACCACTATCACAGGTCCTCCACACTCAAAGTTGATCAAATGCAATTCTTTACCGATGATTGACGAAATTTACAGCCGTGACGTTGCAAAGAGAATTGGTCTTCGCTTCGGTTAATATTTAACGTGACATAATAAGAACGGCGCCAGCAATGGCGTTCAACTTTCTTACAAGTGTTTATTTTGCTCTTCGGTGCAATCTTGTTAACAATATCATCACTAGCTATGAGGACACATAAACATAAAAACACCCTTACCGTTTGGTTTTTCGACGACTAAAATAAATAAACCATAAAACGTAATTTGTCTTTCTGGTTTTGACAGGTCAGTCGGTTGCAGTTTCGGATTCGTGTTTTTATTTTGGATGCGTGTGTGTGTTGTGCAATGTGCACTAAAAGTACGATGGCCTACAACTGTCATGGCAAAAGCAAAAGCTAAAGCGCCACGGCAAAAACAAAAAGGCCACGGCAAAATCGAAAGCAGCAGAGTAGCCAAGGGGGCGTAGCCGGGGGGGCAATAACAAACGTGCCCCCACAAATTTTCAGTGCCCCCCCCAGGCTGGTGCCCTCCATAAAAAAATGTAGATACATGTAATTCATTAAAAAAACATGGCACCTGGGCCCCCACTAAAAGCAATGCCCTCCCCTTGTGCCCCCTTGTGCCTCCTGTCCCCCCCCCTCACCCAGTAAAAAAAAACCAATCCTTGGCTACGCAGCTGGGCGAAAGCGAAAGGGCCACGGCGAAAGCGAAAGGGCCACGGCAAAAGCAAAAGCGCCACGGCAGCAGCAAAAGGGCCACGGTAAAGGGCTTCTGCAAAAGCAAAAGCGCCTACTTTTTGAGCAAAAGCAAAAGGGCCACACGGCAAAAGTAAAAGCGCCACGGAAAAAACAAAAGCGCCACGGCAAAAGCAAAAGGGCCACGACAAAAGCAAAAATAATAATTAAAAAAAAAACATGTTTCAGGACGATTCAATTTTCATGTTTTTTTTAATCGTGGTTAACAATTTTTGATTGCAGGTTTTCATGGTTTGTAAACCATAAATACAAACCAAACGTCATAATCATTTTTGTATAAACCACGACGGTTCTTGGGTGTTCATTATACGGTTTAAAAACCATAATGTTGATAATGTTGATCGATTTATGGTTAGTAAGCAATGACAATGACAATGACAGTGACAATGACAATGACAATGACCCTGGATTAAAAACTATATATAGGCAGGTGTAGTAACTCATGGTTTACAAACAACATTTAAAAAGCACAAAACATTACTTTACTAGTATAATTATGTAAACCATACAAAGATGGGCAACATTTTGCATAATGGTTTATAATAATTGTTATAAACCATGGTAAAAACATGTCAACAAATTGGAGTCACGATAAATTGACAAACAGCGCACCATCACTTTGTACATAGCCCACGGGTTAAATTATCACAGAAAATAATGCAGTAACTGTCATAAAAGGAGATACACAAACGGGTCAGCATAGTTATCATCGGGCAAATGTTCACTTTGGAAAGTTGCACTACCTTCTTTTTCTTTTCTGACAATGAAAGAAAACGATACAAAAAGGTTTGGGAATCGGCGGCCTGGAAGCCCTGTGGCCACGGGGGCACGGAGTTCGGGGCCCCATGATAGATTAGTCTATACTTTTACCAAACGGTGGCGTGGCCCAGAATTTTAATTAGATGGATTCTGAAGCTTCCTTCACGGGGGTTGGGGGTTGGGTGTTGTAAACGTGTCAAGGGTAGAGGCACAGAGGGCCTTTCCACCGTACCCAAATAGACTCTTCCCATGCAGGTGGTCTGATTGCTTCGTTCTTGAAAGGGCAAGGGCACCAAGGCATTTTTTATTCTGGATAAAAGGGCACCTCTGTGAGGAAATTGTATTTTTGTATTGGAATATTTCAAGGGCACCGATGCAATGACCAGTGGCAAGGGAGGCAATTGCCTCCGTGAAGTAACATGCCTGCCCATGAAATACGTAAATTGCACATCGCGCGTGTTTACCAACACTACTGCTTGCCAAAGTGACGGAACATCCCGCCTTTTAGTATATGGGGCTGATGACGCACACGCGTCTATGCGTCTGCCCACTGCACAACTCTACTGCGTTTGCCAACCAATAGTGTCTGTACGCATGCGTGATTGTAGTTAGCATGTGAAGGGCTAATTTTTCAGCTGTAAACGCAATTTAATGCGTTCACAAGAGGACCTGTTTTGCTACATCCCAAAGCAAATCATCCCGCATGTGTTGTTATAATAACTGCATTTTGTAAAATATAAACAATACAGGCCTACATCCAAAACAAGTTCATGGTTTTGCATAAAAGCATGAAGCCGTCAACAAAAGCACCTGTTCGAATTCGTCCCTTCAAAAGGGTGTGGGGACACCACACTAGACATCTACCCCCCCCCCACCCCCAACACACACACACACACACACACCTCTGACTGTAGAATCGAGTGCGTTTGTCAATGGTGGAGTTTAAAGTCCATGTTGATTCATCTAACACAGGTGCTAATGCATGCCAACCAAAAAAAAAAAAAAAAAAAAAAAAAAAAAAAAAAAAAGGAAAGAAGAAAAAACAACAACAAAAAAACACGTGAACCTCTGAATCCATAATGGTCATGGCTATAAATAAGTCCCATGAATTAACATTGTCATGGGTTAGATTTAGACGTTGAATCTGCACTCACGACAGGTGCTTTTGCAATAGAATAATTGTTGTTGAACAGTTCACTGTTTTCTATACGGTGGGTTTAAAGGGACGTCACAAACTGAGAAAATGACGTCACTCTTAAAGTCCTGGTGGCCCCCTTTAACGTCACGTTTTTGTTATCATGAACGAAACTTTAGCGTTTAAGTTTTTCAAAAAATCTTGGACCAGTAACGTACCGTTGCCCCATCCCCAAATACCTCTGATGTACCTTCACTTGATTCAAGACATTATGCACATCAACGGACATTAAGTTTGGCCATGATCTCTCGAATTGTAAAAGAGTGAAAATTTCACTCTGTCGCCCGAGTGGTGCCATTTTTGGCTGTTCAGAGAGAGAAAGAGAGAAGCTCACTCTGCATCACCCTTTTTGAGTGAAATTTGACTGAACTTCACTCTTATTCAAGTTGAAAATATCCGTCTTTCACTCTAAATAGAGTTGTCCGCCATATGGCTCTTTGCAAGAGTGGTAT
This sequence comes from Marthasterias glacialis, assembly GCA_911728455.2. Classification (NCBI taxonomy): domain Eukaryota; kingdom Metazoa; phylum Echinodermata; class Asteroidea; order Forcipulatida; family Asteriidae; genus Marthasterias; species Marthasterias glacialis. The sequence continues at coordinate 9,297,789 of OU452220.1, read as the reverse complement.
GGCGGACAAAACGAGTGTTTTTTTCACTCGTTTACATTTAGAGAGGTAGCTTATCTTCGAGCCAATGAGAGGTCACAGTTTTACAACATTTACCAATGTTGTACCTTGACAGTTTTAACGACAGTTTTACAAGATTTACCGATATTGTACCTTATTTTGATTCAGTTGTAGACTACACACCAATAGCACTTCTAACATTTCACCAAAGAGCTGTACCTCATAACTGATTTAACGAGAGTAAGCACACCAGTAGCATAAGCTTTGGCCAACACGCGGGCATACAAGGTATAGCAAAGTATGTTGTACATCATCTTGATTCAAAAAGGGTACGAGCACAACG